>JAEANM010016551.1:0-13235 GCA_017656035.1 Myanophis thanlyinensis
AAAAAGCCCCCCTGGAGACGGCTGCAATATGATCTTCCAATGACAGCCATGCATCCAGGAGGACACCCAAGTTGCGAGCCCTTTCCGTGGGGGACAAATTCTCTCCCCCCCCCCACGACAAGCAATGGAATAAGCTGGCTGTATCTGGGCGCAGGAAACCACAGCCACTTGGTTTTGGCCGGGTTGAGTTGGAGCCTGTTTTGACCCATCCAACGGGCTCCAGGCAATGGCCCATCACTTCGATGGCCTCTTGTGACTCTGATCTCCAAAGGCGACTCTGAAGGGAGGCTTAATGTATCTGTAGTAGCTGAGTTGGAGATCTGTAGTCAAGAGGAGACATTCTCTTGATGCTGAGAAAGCAGGAACACAGCCAATCTTTGGAAAATGTTGCTTTCCCCACCCGTCCAAACTCACAAATAGACCAAGTGATGATAATACATGAAATGGACTCTGCCTGCCCATTTATGTACTGTCACCAGAAATATGACAGAAAAAGCAGCAGCTTAAAGTCTGTAGAGATTCTCAGTTATCCGGGTCATGGTTGTCCCAAAGGTGCTTTTTCATGAAGCAACTGGACTTTCTTGTTCTTTTCTTTTGAAGATGTTTCATTTCTCATCCAAGAAGCTTCTTCAGCTCTCACAGGACAGTGGAGAATGGAAGGATTTATATTCCTTGCAGACAGCTGGAAATCTGCATCAAACCTTTTAGAGGTTTGTTGAAGCACTTGGAAGTTTATCTGTGTCCTCAGGGTCCCCCTCTCTCAATCTTGAGATGATCCTAAGGCAGCTATGCAAATGGAGTTTGGGGCCTGTAGCGTAAAGAACAATTTCCTGACATACTTGTAATAAGCCTGCAGGTTACTTTTGTGTGCTTTTCTGTTCATTTTCATTGGTGGAGGGTGGCTGCAGAGTTCAATTTTTCTGTAGTGTTTTTTTTTCTCACTCAACATCTATCAACCTCCTCTCCCCATTAAACTTATGAGTGCAAAGGAATAATTTATAATAGACCTATCAGGAAGGAGAGTTTCAGCCACAGGTCGAGGTTTTCTAAAGTGATTGGTCAAAATTAATCAGTTTGAACAATGGGACAAGCCATGGTTAATCAAAAAGAGAAGGAAAGGCAATCCTGAAAGTCTTACAGTGTTACTGGAAAAAGAGAAAGGAGGAATAGCATGTAGGTCATGGGAAAACCATTTGTTACTAACCTGAAAAAAAACAAGAGTGGTTGTACTTGGATGTACTAACTTCACATTAAATTTGTATGGAAGGAAAGGATGTAGACTGCAGAGGGAATGGCGGTGAAAGACAGCAGGAAAAATTGCTACCAGGGCAATGGTCATATAAAAGAGGCCCGAGTTTAGGGCAAGAATGCAATGTGAGTAAACTCTCAGAAATGTCTCTTTAATTTACACAAAGATAAAGGGAGGGAGAGAAGAAGTATTCAAACTTGCAAGTGTTGGAAGAAATATCCATCTGGTTCAGTTCCAAGCTGGGAGAAACATGGAGGCTGATTGGAAAGATGGTTTAATGATGAAGCAGAATCAAATGGGTTCTGGTGCAGTTGACTACATGGAGTTGAGAGTGAAGGGGTTTTATACCTTCTCTTGGGCTTTTTACTTGAGCTTCCTGTTCCTGTGCAAGAACATGTATTCTATTGCCTGTTGTTAGACTTCCATGGGGCCATGTAGGGGTCATATCTGGCTCTGTAGGCAAAGTACAAATCCTAGATGCTTATCTGAGCTAAAGTTTGGTCTGCTCTGAGATGATGCAATGAAGGAGCTTGTGTTTTGAAAGGGTGTTGGGCAATTCCCATTATGGCTTAATGGCTTTGTCCTGTGCTGACTGAGGGTTAATCCTATCACTCTGTCTGTTCAGACTGAAGGGAGAAATGGATTACCAAATCTGCATTTCTAAAAGCTGCCCCAGCTCAGAATCTGCTTGGGGACAGGGAGCTGGGGCTCTGAGTTTCTGTCTCCCTTAATATTTTTTTAAATTTCTCTTTTAGGGGAAATATTTTATCCTGCCTTTTAAAATTATTCCTCAAAATATTTCATTCTTCTAGGAGGAGGGTGGCTGGTTTCCCACACGTCTTTGTTACAATATCTCTACAATAAAAGTAATACTGATCTCCGTGGCATTGGGCTTCTAGTCTGATCTACCTTGAAAGGCTGACAGAGGTACAATAAATTTTGGATTCACAAATCCTCATTCTTTATTCTTTTATGCAATTGATTTACACTGACTCGCCATAGTTAGAATTAAACACCATTCAGAAATAACATTCATGCTAAATATTGCTATTCAAAAAGGAAAGCAAATGCTTTTAAGAAGACATTGAAGAACAAAAAATGAAAAGGAAGTTCATAAATCGCAGACTCATCTTTAAGACAGGAAGAATAAAAAAGGGTCTTGGAGCTAATTCCAGATCTGTCAAATTGTTCTGAACTATGAATATTAGCTGAATATGGGAAGTGATCCGTTTATAATTGCTCAGGTGCAGTTTATCTGAAACTACAACAAAAATCTTTTCATTTAAAGGCTGCATCTCCATAGAGATTTAGCTACTGTGGTTTTATCCTTCATTTTTTGTGGCCTATGGAATGGAGATTGGTTTGAAGATTTGATTTCTGGGAGTTGTTAATGGACTCAGTGGCATAAGGGTAACATGAACTTCCCCTAAGGCTAAAGAGAAGTGAATTACTCTTACTTGCAATTTGTTAAGTAGCCATGAAGTATTAGGCACTTTTAAGACCATGTTTTATTGTATCAGCATGCTCTTTGACTTTCTGTTGCCAAAATCCTCCTATAATTAGACTGAGATATATGCTTAATGCGTAACAAGGTAAAAAATTATAGGCTTTAGTATGGGCTAGCTAATAATTATCTTGGCAAGGGATAAGTCCTGTGACTTTCTGTTATTCACTGTTTACTATTAATATTATTGTTCACATGAAATTACCCATGTTATTCAGTTTTACTGTTTTATCCTTTTCTTTAATGGATTGTAATATTTTGGGTAGTGGGCAGAGCATAAATACTTTAAATAAACAAAACAAATGTGAGCTTTATAACTTCAGAAGACTGCCTGTAATATAAAGATCTGCTGTCTTCCTTGAGGGCTCCAGAGAAGTCTAACCCTATGACCACAGTGTGGTTGTTTTTCCTTACCCTCTTCAATGGCATAATAGTGGTCTAACCATGTGTCTTTGAGGCCATACAATTTTTATTTCGTGGTTTCCTATGAGGCTTCCTTCACAGTTCTCTGTAATTCGGCAAAGATTTCAAGTTGGCTGTCAGAAACACAACAGAAAAATACATGCTCTCTTCCTACTCAAACGATAATGCAACTGTCTCCAAAATGTATGACTCACTAAGATTAACACACAACCCATCATCCGTTTAGAGACAGTCTGTAATTTTTCTTGTTATGCTGTCTAGATGGGATTCTTCAAATGGGTTCTCTATTCCAGCTCCCTCTTTTACAAGTTTGCATTATTAAAAATTACTTTGCCTAACAGTGATTAATGTTTGCGTTAGGAGAAATTCTGTGGCTGGAGCCTCCTGGTCTGGGAGTTCCTGGTAAGGATTTGTTTCTGATGCTGTAGGAAACTTGTTTAAATATCAATCTCTCTGCTGAGGGGTGGAGCAGGCTTAAGAGTAGTTTTATGCATGCTGAAGTGGCCATTTGTATAACTTGGGACTTTATAGACAATTTTGGGGCTGTCTCAGAACCTCACGAGGCTAATATGTCAGGGTTCCAAGTAACATTCCCAATGTAATCAAAACTCTCAAGATACAGAAATCCTCAGAATGAGATTTTATTGAAGACATCATATGAGCACATCTAGAGAAAACCCGAATCTGAATTCCCACATTTTCTCCACCCAAAGTAAAGTCAAAGTTTCTTCCCCTAAATCATCACATGCTACCCTCTGCTCCAATCCAAATAGGGTAGCATCCAATGTTCATCTTCATGTCCGGCCCTAGCAAGTGCAGACCAAATGACCTTGCTTCTCACGGGAAAGAATGCTGCAAAGATAAAACTCCCCATCTAGCTATCTAAGTCTAACTCCCAAATACATCTTCTAGAGAATAGTGTGGCAAGACTAAAAGAAACTACCGTAATATTCATAAAATTTTAAGAGAAAGCACATCTTCAATTTTCCCTTTAGTCTTGACAGAATATATATTGCACTCACTCTGTTGGTTTAGATCTGAGGTTAGGGAAGAATATAAGTGCTCGTGATTGGTGAATGAATATTATCTCATTGGACTGATCATTAATTAAAAAATGACTCTAACTCTTCAGCTCATATAGTGAAATTGTCCAATCTAGAGTCCTGCAGATAAATAACATAAGGAAACACTAAGTGTTGGAACAAATTAAGATAGTTTATACATAAAATCTTTGAGGTTCCAGGAATTCAAGATTATTCTGGAGAATTTTTCAGAAGATTGGGCTGGCAATTTGGTCAAGGCTCATATTTTCCTACCAAATAATTTAATTAGAAAGGCCATTGATTCTATGGCTGTTAAGCAACTTCAGAAAACCTGTAATCCACCTAATGTTTGGGGCAGACAAAGAAGCAAACTATAGATGATTAGACCTTGCAGTATAAATGTCCAATAATTAGTCTATTTCTTCATCCTTTTTACATCCACAATGTAGCAATCAATCATCCAAGAACTTTCATGGGTGCTACGTAAACTGTTTAGGACTAGTCCAGGCACAGCCTCAGCAAGACTATTACCTAGCTCACTATAAGAAATTAGCAAAGTATCTTGTGCCTAGAAATCTTAATCCACTTCATACCAGAACCATAATTAATACAGATGGAATTAAAAAAAAAATCTCAAAATTTGCAAATGAGTTGAAAATTTGGGGAGCTGAAAAAGTGGACAAGAACCTGATAAAATAAACCCCAGATCATCTATCTAGGCCAGTGTTCTCAACTTTGGCAATATTAATATCTTCCAGAATTCCCCAGCCAGCACCATTATCTATTGATACTGATAAGCCCTAGGAGACAGGCATTAATTCAGAAAATAGCTAATGTCTCTTTAGAGAATTATACTCACCAGTTTGAAAATGTTGTATGCCAACTACTTTCCTTCCTGGATTTCAGTGATCCATCCCATAATAATGTTATGATTTTAGATTATTGCAATATGTTCTATAGAAGCCAACCTTGAACATCATCATCAAAGCAATTGCTAGATTTAAGTAGGCTAATATCAAGTAATTTTGGTCCTTAAAGTACCTGTTGACAGTTTGTAAACTACTGGCCCAGCCAGATTGAAGTCACTATTTTCTAAAACTATCAATGGTTTGTGATCTAATTATTTGAAATAAGTGTCTCTCACAATACCATTCAAATTAAGGAAAGATGTGGAGAAGATTCACAGGAACTGGCCAATTTTAATACTAGACACAATCACAAATTCTGTGATTTTTACAAAGCACAAAGTGGCTGTCATTGTACAAAAACAGTGTTTTCTATCCAAATGCATCTAATACATTTGAACACAACTGTATAATCTTAACATCAAGAAGCTAGTTTGAGACTTAATATTTCCCGAGGGGATTCCATAATTCCATCCCTGCTTTTGATAAATTTATAAAGATAATGAAGGGCATGACTAATTTCAAGGAATCAAAGAGCAAAATAAATAAATAATCTCTGCATTAGCCCCTCTTTCAAATGTGCTCCAGTTTGTTTACCTGAAAATTCTGGAAATTGCAGTCTCCACACCTCTAGACAGCAGGAAAGGCTATTCTAGACATTTATCATGCTCCTGAGAATCTCACTGGAAATGTGATGAAAGATCCTGCCAATTCAGGAAGGGGCTCATTTTAAATTAGATTGGCGTCAAGCAGCCGTCCTCCAATTTAATCTGATTTGAATGGCCTAGTTCTAAATAGATTGAGGGAGGCCTCTGCCCATCTCTAATCCCTCTGCTGAGCCTAGAAACTGATTTCCCCCCAGTCTTCCCTCTCATCTGTCTCTTCCAATATCTTCCTCTGCTCCATTCAGTGAAGCTGCTGAACTTTCAACAAAGATCTATCCAGTCCCAGAGATTAGTAAAGCCTTCGAATTAGATTCAGGTTTGCTGAAAAGTTGGACCTGCCAAATAGCCTCTTTAAAGTCTCTTCATGCCAATGGAAAATCAGCCTTCCTGCCAAGGTTTGTTCAGCAAATGGGCACTAATAAACTTGGAGCTGTTAAGGGATTTTGTGTTTGAGGCAAACCCATTAGCCAACTGTGTTTTATTTGGCTTCTCGGCAAATTCAGATGGATTTTTATGCAAGCAAGATAACTACAGCAACTTCCCTCCCCTTTTTGAAACACAGTAATTACAGACATTTTTATAAAGCTGTGGCTGGTCCTGCAGTTAAATAAATAATATTGTGTTCTATTGTTTACAGGAAAAAAATGGACATGGAAGTATAGTTCATACAACCCTGGATAAAACAGCCCTCTGCTTAATATGGAATGAAATACAGGAGGGGAAAATACTCTCTGCGGACTACTTTTCTTCAAATTGTCGTGGGTTTAAAGGAAAAAAAAAACCTATGTTATGATTTTCAGACACTCAAATTCAGTTCCCACAAGTTTATTCTAGGAATCCAAGAGGACTTTGCCAGGCTGTGTCTAATTCTTACATTTTGTGCCACATTTATGATTTCAATCATAGGAGTGATTGGAGTGTGTTTGATAGGTATGTGGTAATGGGAGCTCTCATTAGAAATGAAGTTTTTACATAGTTTGGTTGGAATGTAGGGTTATAAGGGTAAAGAAATAACCTAGAAATTCTTTGGAGCTTATTATTGTTTATTGATTTTGTGACAAAGATAGCATGTGCTGTGATTCAATTGTGATTGCATCTTTCAAAGGAATTATTCTTATGGTGGCATATGGATACTCATATTCTCAGCAATAACTTTCAACCTGCTGCCTTAATTCCTTAAGAGCAAACAGTGTTAAATGGTAGCATTATCATATCGAAGCACAATCGTTTGATCTTATGTACTCCAAGAGTTTACTTGAAGTTTGCAAAACTTTGATTTTTGGCAAATGTTGACTGGTGTAAAATAATAATAAAAGGGCCCAGTAATGGATTTGGGAGAAAAATAAAACCACTAGCAGGAATGGAAGGCTTGGGAAATCAGAATACATGAAATTCAAACATCCTGTCCAATGAGAACTTTTATTTTTAAACTGTTTTAGGAATTCCAACCCTCAGAATTTTAAGATTTCTTTTCCTCCCCCACTTGAAAACCATAAAGATGAGACATTCTCTTTAATGCAAAGTTGTAATTCACAAATGTTTGCCACCATTTTGGATCAGACTTTGTGAAAAAATATATAATTTCTCAGGTAAAGAAGACTACAGATAATAGGTATTCCCTAGGCTGCAGCAACACAAGATCATTGGATGAGACATGTTAAAGATGTGATAAAAACAATAAGAAAAGGAAGGCTTGCAGGCTATAAAAACAGGAGGACAAAATCATCTTCACCACAACTGATTATGTACCATCAAGTCATTTTTGGTCAAGTAACCATGTAGGTAGATCTTTTCCATGATGATTTAGCCCTAATCTGATCTTTCAAGTCTTCCAGTGTGCAGCCATTGCCACTTTACTTAACTATAATGCTGTCTATAAAACATTGTTGGCCATCCTTCCCTGAGATCACTGGTTTTTTATTACTTTTCATTAAAAAGTGGAATAGCTAACAAATGGAGTAGAGTGAACCATCTGGAGGAATGTTTTTAGAGTCCACTTGTGAGGTTAGGCGCAATGCATTCTCTCAAAGGAGTTGTGTTGCCATTTCAGGATTAACACGCATGTACAATGACAAGGACCTTTTGCGAGGACTGCCACCACAGCAGAGTTGTCTTATCCATGACCTGTTTAGAATAAAGAGACCCTTTCAGGCTTGAGGGGTTCACTTCCCTCCCTCTCCTTCCATCTTTTCATTTGGATTTTGAGACATCTTTAATTTGACAGCTTTAAAGAAAGATATTGTGCAAATCAAATTTATCCATAAAAAGATATCTGGCACCATACTAGTTATACGTCTTTGAAATTATACATGGGAGTGATTTTGGAATTAGGAAAGAATTTGGTGGGTTCACATTCAATATAATGGTTTCAAGGAGATATTTGTAGCCAAGAAGTTGAAGCTTTCTCAAGGGAAGCCAAAATGACCTCCAGCTACCAAAGCACCTAAAATCCAACATTTTTTACATTGTTTAAAACCATATATTATTTATGTTCTGAAACTGAAACTCAATGCAATTTTTGAAAAAGTACATTTCTCCCATATGTTAACAAATTTCAAGTTCTGAGCTTTGTTGTAAACAATCTTGATTTTAAGATATCTTGAAAGGTGAAGAAGCAACAAAGAAATGCTTTCATTTCTTTGACCATACAATCAATATAACATATTGATACAATATAACATATAAAACCCTTATCTTACTAAAATCTACAAGTAAAAATACATCTGATATTAATATTAGAACTATTAAAACTATAACAGAGTGGGTTAAAACAGGGTGGTTTATGGAAAGGAATAGCAGTATCCTTAATATATTTTCCCCAGTATTTATTGCATCTTCAGAGAGAGATCTTCACCTTTAAGTTAAGTTAAATATATAGTGAGACCCCTTTCACTACATCTTCAAAGCTAAAGTAATAAAATGTTAGGCTCTGTGATACCATAAATTACTTAGATACTTAATCTTATATACCCTTCTCACTTTTGGTCATGAAGAATTACCTTTCAAATTTTATTACAGTATTTCAATCACCCCAGGAATTTTATGAAACTACACAGTTACTGATTGTCTGCCCAAAGTTAGAATTAAGTCTCAAACATACTGTATTATCCCTGAATTATTATTAATTCTAGTCAAAATGGATTTTTAATGAAAAGAAATTCCCTGATTACTTAAAGGATAATATACTCATCTTCAATTTCAAATGTAATTGGGAAGTTAGCAATAAAACAAAGAAGGGAGTATTCTTAAAGAACCTCAAGAAGTTACATGTCTCTGTATGAAAATCTACCCTGGATTGCTTTACATGTCATCCTTCTAAAAAAAATAATCAAATATGTGTATAAAATTAGATTAAAATGTGTGGGAGAGAGGGAGATCATGCAATGGTAGATGATACATCATCTGAAAAGTCCCTAATGGTAACTGCAGGGCACAATATTTTAATTTCCTGAACACGTCACCACATTCTTTCTCTTATCTTTTAGCATTTTATGCCAAAAATCTGCCATCATAACATTTAGACCCTGAAGACAACTCACTTAAAAAATGTTGCATGAGTAATACAAAAGTAATACCAAATACAGACATACACAAACTGTAAGTGAGCTAATATAAAAGTCTAGAATACACAATCAATCCAGAAGCAGTTGTTAAGCAGGTATTTTCACAGTACATACTGACAGTGCTGCCATATACCTTTCCTTGCATTTAAAGGAATGACAGACTTGAAGATAAAAAGATTACAGCATTACTTTTTTCTCTTCCCTGTAACGTACACAGTGTCAGAGCAATTGAAAAAAATAACCTATATCTATAACAACCCTGGTTGCACAGATGTGTACATAATTGTACATAATGTGTACATAATGTGTACATAACTGCTGTGAACTGCCCCGAGTCCTTAGGGAGATGGGGCGGTATATAAATGTGAATAATAAATAAATAATAAATAAATAATTGGAGTTGGGAAAAAATCCATGTATATTAATGATGAATACACTCTATATTAATAGATGAATCTCCAAGGTTTGAGCTTAATCAAATTGGTGGGAAAGTTTGGATAACTTTGGGGAAAGAAGAATGAAATTTAATCTTGTAGTCTCACTGAACTTTAAAACCAGATTCATTATCTATGTCTTTCTCAGTATCGGCTACTTAAAGCAAATTCCCCCAACTCCCAGCTCTTCTGAGAAATATTACAATACATGGACATAAACATCACTTTATAATAAGTAGAACCTCTTTGGTCTAGGCTTCCAGCTTCTTTTTTGGGTTCTCATCTGCTTGACTTGTGGGAACCAGAAAAGAGGAATCATTATTAGTTATTTTAAACCTCTTAGGGATATTTGATGTTATTAATCTTGACATTTCCTGGGTCATCCTGCTGAGATGAGACAATCTGGAGTGGTTTGATCCTTCTGGAATAGATTTTTGAAAACAACACTGAGATTTTGGTGCTTCTTTCTGTGGCCTTGGTTGGAAGAATGCTCCAAGAATTCATCCAACTTATTCATCAATATGCTATTTAACAGTTATTTGATGAAATCTTGGGAAACAGTTTGGTGTCTCAATTTGCTGATGACACACAGCCCAATTCATGTCATTTGGGAATTATTTAAAGTTATGATTGACTGGATGAAAGGCAACTAGCCAAAAGTTCTGTATCTTGGAATCTTAACTGATCAAAGAATAGAGAAAACAATTTCAAACAGAGAGAATTGTGGCCACTTTTTAAGACAGTGGTGGCGAATCTATGCAAGTGTGTCCAAGATGACACGCACAATGTTTGAATGACATTCTAGCATTCATCAACATTTTTGAAAGCATGACACATTCTGGTGTGATTCTTGGAGACTTGGAGAATAGAGGATGGGGGTCTGATAGTCATGATTTGATCTATATTTTTTAAAATATATGACTACATAGTTTCTCTTTTGTTTTGTAAGGTTACACAACAAGAGTGAAGGTAGGCATTTTCTGAATTTTTGATACACCAAGCCCAACATGTTTGCTGTTTCTTTCTTAAGACGTGGGCACGAGTTGCTGAAGTTGGTATTCTGCAGTCATTTGTGCATGGAGCACAAATGACCACAGGCAAGAAATGAACATGAACAAGCATCCTGTGAATGGAAGATGTTGGACCTCTTGTCTAGTAAAACATGTAAGTTACAGTAGAACGCTTAAGGCTGAAAATGTTTACAAAGATACCGAACTGATACTTGAACTTGATGCTCTCCAGATATGGTTAGACAGCAATTCCCAACAGTGTTTAGTTAACTTGCAAAAACAGTGAATCTTATTCTAAACTGATGGCCCAGCATTTGGCTACTTCATATATGTCTCACATTTCAGAACTGCTAAACAGCAAAACAAAAACTAGACCAATTTTTGCAACTCATAACTAATATTTCCTCTAGCTTACTTACCTTAAACTTGTCAAATACTTGATGTGTAATATTTGGCTAATATTTGACATTGCAGAGCTGTAATGTCCATCCTTCTTTCAACCAGAAGAAAATTATATGAGCATGAATGGGGCTGTCCCCACCACCAAGTTTCATCCTGCCTTGAGATGCTGGTATCATTCGAATTCCTCTCAACTTAGTGAGAAACTGTTATCCTGAGTTTCAGAAAACCACTATGAAGGACAGCTGAAACCTGAGTCATTCTTGGATACACAAAAAATTAACACAACAACATGAAGCTGGTACCAAAAAAATGTTACCAAGGAATGTTAAGTGCAAATAGAGAAATGCCCCAGTTCTCAATAATACAAATTATGTATAGAAAACGGAAAACAAATAAGGGAGGATGGAGAAATATAATACAAGTATAACTTTCTATTAGCACAAAAAGTGTTTAAAATACATCACCATGGCAGTCACCGCAAATACAGTGAATTTTTCACCAGCATCTTATTTATATAACTTGCATCTTTAAACTAATGGGATAGGTACTTAAAGAATCAGGTTCTCATTAATGCTCCTGAAATTTGTCCTTATTTGAATGTGGTTTTCTTCTCTGCCAATATTATGTTTAAATGCAGTAGCTTACAAAGGTTATAAATTAGAGTGCATAGATGAAATATATATCTGTTGTGGAAACCTGAAAATGCTTTGGCTGGTTGGCTGATCTCCTGGGAATTTGCATAGACTGTCTCTTGGATGCCTTAGAACTGGAGTAAACCTATGAAATGTTGGTTCCTGCTTTTAGGATGGCCCAAAGTTATTTGGAGCTATTTTTTTTTGTTGGAGATCATTTTTTTATTTCTGATTGTTATCCCAAGCCCAATTTCTTGAACTTTTTAAAAATGCAGATCAGAAACATCTTCCATAAGAAAAATTGGCATGCCCAGTGTTTCATATCCTGTTGCTTTGTGAAGGAGGGATGGTCTGAGGCTTTGAATGAAGCAATGGTTACACCTCTTCTTTAAAAACCCATCACTGGATCCAACAGCAAAGGACAACTACCCTCCAATCCTCGCCTTTCCTTTTAAAGAGAAGATGGTAGGCTTACTCCCCTAGATGATCCTGGCAGAAGCAGATTATTTTGAGCCTTTTCAGTTGGTTTTCAGACCAGGTTATGTTTCTGAGATAACTTTGGCTGCATTTGTTGAGGAGCTTTGGTGGTCTCAGGTTGGGTTGGTGTCCTTCTTGGCCCTTCTAGATCTCTCAGTGGCTTTTAATAACATCATTTATGGTAAATCTCTAAACAAGCTTATGGAGTAGGAGACATTGTTTTACAGTGCTTCTCTTTCTTCCTTTGAGGTTAATTCTAGTGGTGATGGGGAGAAGGGAGGTTCAGTTTTAGACTCCTGTATTGCAAGGTGCCTCTGAGTTCTGCTCTCTGGTACTCTTACTTAACATTGACACGTTGTTGATACTAAGACACACATCTCTGCAGTCCAAGTGATACTGTCAAGGTTTCTCAATGTCTTGGGAATGTCTGGATGGGGAAGAAAATATTTCATCTTATTCCTAGCAAGACTATGGGTTTTGGTTTCCCCATCTGAGATTTTTTTTATTCTTAATTCTGGATGAATTGGCCTTCTGCACAAAGTTGGTGGACAAAGTTTGGGACCCTCTTGGATTTATGGCTCCCGATCAAAGAGCAGATGGCAGCTATGGCAGAAGGGACTTTGTGCAATTCCTTCTTATGTACCAGTCATGTCCATTTCTGGTTCAGGAGTCTGTGTTCACAATCATGCATACCTTAGTCACCTCTTGATTAGATTGATGTGTTTCAATGTGCTGTATGTGGCTTGCCCTTGAGCATTTAGAAACTGCAGTGATGCATGCAGATTCAGGCATATCACAGTGTGCCAATATACGAGAGTTATCCACAAAATAGATTATGTTTTGCGATAGAAAAAAAAAAAACAAAGTGTAGGAAAAAATTTATTATATACACTTGAAAGTGACACTTAAATACTACTTTTCAACATAT
>JAEANM010016552.1:0-13235 GCA_017656035.1 Myanophis thanlyinensis
TAACTAGTTCGGCGGGCTGGATTAAAAAGCCCAACGGGCCGGATGTGGCCCGCGGGCCGTAGTTTGCCCATGTCTGGTGTAGATGCATCCTATATAGTTGCCCCTAGTTGTCAGTGGATATGGCTAAACTCACCAAAAATTGAGGGGGGGGGGAAGCCCTTTTGTCTGAGAAGTGGAACTCCTACCTTATTACTCCCCTGATAAACCAGAAACTGGAACCATTGTTTGAAATGGATTTCTAAATCCTGAGTTTGTTACAAGAATGACAAATCAGGATATGGTGTTGATCATAAGAGTTTATGGTTTCTGAATAATTTAGCTTTATTTGATGGTGAAAAAAAATAAACCAGAAGGATTAGACTATGTTCTTGTAAATAATAAACCCAATTCATTTTGCAAATCTGACAATTATGTTGTGTATAAAGCTGCTGGATCGATTAATTAATTTCTTACTATTTGACAATGCATGTTTCAGTAAGGCTTAATAAAGTGTGCTGGTTTCATCTTTTTTGTTGTGAGTTATTTCCTTTTGGGATAGATTAGTACATTGTCATAAAAAACGCTGAGGATTGACAGTATAGTATTTCTATGCACCATGTTGTTTGTGATTCAACACAAATGGTAGACCTCAAAATTTATCTACAATGGTGAAAATCTTACAACATTTCAAAATTATTACCAGAAAACTGGTATGATTTTCGATGAGTTTTATCTTCCAAAGTTTTATGAATCTTCCAAGTTTTATGACTCTCATGTGAGTATAATTTTTTTTAAAAAAATGGTCTTGTTTTCACACCATAGACACAGCACAGTAGCGAAATGGAACATCAGTAATGTTCAGACTACAGGATGGAGATAATGCTTTTATTTCTCTATGATTAAACAAACCATGGCTTGATACAATATCTGCATTATATCAGGCTATGCCAGTAGTGGCAAATCTATTTGACATGTACTGTATCGTAGGGGGCAAGTCATAACATTGCGGGTCAGATGGGAGTACTCGCCAATATCTGGTGACAGTTCTTGAAAGCGTGTAAGAAAAGGACAGCAGCCTTTGGACCCTCAAGATGTGTGTGTGTGGGGGGATGGGGTGGAATTGTTTCTCTTTGTTCAAGTGTGTGTGGTGGTGGGGCCAGAAGTGTTAAGTTAGATATTTTCTGAATTTTTAACCACTGAGCCCAAAAGCTTCCTTATCACTGTTATAAGCTGTATCAAGGCTTCCAAGAATGTAACAATGATATTTTGTAACTGAACTTGCTTTCTAAAATCAACAACTTAGTATCAACTGGTGGCATGGCCAAAGTCAATGACATTCAGTTGGCCATCTCTACAGACAATTCATTTTTTCATGTTAGTAGGCAGATATTCCATCCTTGCTGTTAAAACCATAGCAACGTCTAGAAACTTACTTATATAGATAAACATACTTCAAAAAACATATCAGTTTTTAAAAGGAAAATATTCCTAACAATAGCTCAGGCCTAGGAAAGGGTGGTGTTCAAAGAAGTAAAGAAAAAGCTACAGCAGTATCAGCTAAATTGTTACCGTTTTTTCATTGGCATCTGCTTTAAATGCTGTCTGCAGAATAGGGTAGACTGCAGATACTAGAAGGACACTGTGTGTTTACTGCAGGCAATAATACATAAAAATACAGCCTTCCATCTCTACATGAACGGCTTGCCAATATACAGCTTGTGAATCTGTAAATTCCTTCCCTGCAGTAGAGTGATCTAGACATACATTTGTTTTAAAAGCATGCAATAAATAGTTCTTAAAGACAAAATACTGTAATGCAGATTTCTAGCTTTGCTCCTGTGATGCTTATAGTTGCATGGCTTGGATTTTTGCTACTATTTCTGATAAGCAAAAAGAATCGTTCGTTATTCCTGTATCTTAGATTATTTTTAAGAATCATCAAATTTGGACTTAATTCGTCATATACTGCAGACTGACCTTGACCAAAGTTCTTGAACAGGTGAAGTTCTTAAATAGATGGTTTAACTTGTGACTGAAAAATAACAAAAAACAACAACAAAGTAAGTTCTACAACTTAAAATGCTCCGTTTGTTCTCTTTAGAGAAATGCATATGACATGTAGGCCTCAACTTAATCACCACAATTGACCCCAAAATTTATGTTGTTAAGTGAGTTTTGCCCCATGATACATCTTTCCTTGCCACTGCTGTTAAGTGACTCACTGCAGCTGTTAAGTTAGTAGCCTGGTTGTTAAGAGAGTGTGCTTTACCCATTGACTTTGTTTGTCAGAAGGTTCCAAAAGATGATCACATAATCCCAGGACACTGCAACCTCCATAACTATAAGCCAGTTGACAAGCATCTGAATTTTTGAACATGTGGCCACAGGAATGCTGCAGCGGTCGTAACTGAAAAATAGCCATTGCCACTAAATGAACTTTGTAAGTTGAGGACTACTTGCATACAGGAATTGACTTTTGTGAAATGGCAGTATGTCAATGATACAACGTATATTTTCTGCACAGAAGGCCCCAGTTAAAATCCTGTGCATATATGGGTCAAGCTAGGAATAACTTTGAACAGTCACTTCAGTTTATGCAAAGCAGGATAGAGAAACCTCTGACTTGCAGGACCGTCCCATTTAACCTAAAAAAAAATTCTTCTGTGAACACAGGTAGTCCTGTACAGGTAGGGATTCTATAGTGATCGTAAATGTGAAAAATGGTTATGTCACTTTTTTCAATCCATTGCAATTTCAAACGGCCATTAAATGAACTGTAGTAATTCAAGGACGACCTGCACTGATCATGGAGAAGAGACTCAGGTTTGTTTGTTTTTTCCATCACCATATTGTCTGTATGTAGCTTTGTAAAGGGCAGCCCAATTCTCCATGCATGGAAAGAAATAAAATGCTTTAAATGTACAGGAAGTTTAGTGTTTTTTTTTAATTCCATGGGCATATTGTTTTGTTTCTGTGCGTGCAGATAGAAAATCCCTTTCTCCATACAAAGATAAAATATTGATTCAGCTGTGAAGAAAATGTCTTTTTCTTGATAGTAAACTCACTGTTTCCTCATCGGTAGTTTGAAAGAAGCTTTGAACTAGACAGTGATATCATGAAACATTTGGGAGGTATCCTGTGAGACAATGAGCTATACACCCCAAAACAGTTTTTCAGATGAGGTTAAACTAACTGGACAGTAGTTTGACTCAACATAAGGCATCTCCATATGATTGCATTCCCCATCTGGCACTTTGAAATGTCCTTTGCCACTGCTATCTGAAATTACGTGAAATGCTGGCAGTGCATATTAGAGATGATACATATTTCGAGTCATTAAAATCTTCCAAAGAGATTGCTTTGTATTTGTATATTTCTCATTTACAAATGACTTGTTATTGAAAGGTTGATGTTAACCTTGGAGATATGAAACATAGCAGGTAATATGTCATAGGGAAGAATCGTGTGGAATCCATATTGATTTATGGCTGGATCATATTAGCTTTGCAAACATGACTAAAAATATTATCAGGTTCATGCATTCTTCTCTTTGTTCAGAGACAGAAAGAAAAGAATAGATCTTGATAGTATGCAAAGGCTTTTGATGTTGTCTTGAGAGTACATGAGAAGAAAACGTACTTTTTATCTATTTCTTTTCTATCTTATACAAAATACCCTTTCTACTTTTTCTCACCTTGTAAGTCACTTATATAAGCGCTAGCTGTGAATACCAAATAGTCCAGTGTGCAGATTCTCATTTTCTTTCTTTCCTTATTCACATCATCTTCCCTAACACACATTGCTTAGAAATGGAAGAACAAACCATCTCATTATTTGTATAAATAATTTCCTGGTTTATACCATTTATAGTGCTTATTTTTTAAAATGTCCCTGAGGGTAGAAATGGTAGTAGTGGTGCATAAATTTACCATTTTAATGTAGGTTTATTTTAGCATTGGCATGGCCATCTCCAAAACAACAAACAGAAATCTTATTGCATCTGGAAAGGCCAGTTGTTTTTGAAGTCGTACATTGGAAGAAAATTTTGAGAGTAGCTTACAGTAAAGAATTAAGGTGAAAGATTCCCCTGACCAGTTGTGTCCGTCTTTAGGGGGTGATGCTCATCTCTGTTTCCTAGCCTAGGGCTAGTGTTGTCCTTTCTGTGATCATGTGGCCAGCATGACTGAATGGAGAAGCGAATGGAATCTTCCCACTGAAGTGGTACAAATTATCTGCTTGTGTTTGCGTGCTTTTAAACTGCTAGGTGGGCAGGAGCTAGGGCAAGAACGAGAGTCACACAGTACTTCAAACTTTCAGCCTTCCTTCCAGTTGACAGCCCAGCATCTTAACTGCTAGATAGCTCTTCTATTTAGTCAGAGATGATAAGAGAGGTTAGCATGATTTCCAGGCCACAATCACACAAGATTAAGCACACAATAGTCTACTGCAGTTGTTTCCTTAGTTAGCTACCATCTAACTAAAATCAGTATTGAAATGCATTTTGAATCCTTATGTATAACTGACTTGTGTTCAGCTTTGTTGCATTATTTAACAAAGGATCTTTGGGTTGAAATAAAAAGGAAAGAATAAAGCAGTGTCTTGCTTCCAAACAGTTATGCATATCCTCATTTTGAGCAAAAGATTGGATGGAAAAGGAAAAGAAGAATTCCACGTGTATCAAACTGACTTCTATTTAACTGAAGGCTTGACATAGCTCTACAACTCATAGAGGCAGCTGCAGTGATGATGCCAGCAGACCCTACTAATAAGTCATTATCAAATTTTCAGTTTCTTGACTCTACCAGAATAAATAATCCATAGAATGTGATCTTCAGGTTGTATAACATTTAAACTTATATTTCTGAGCAAAGTTGCTTAGATATTTAATAATTCTACCTCCAGGTTACTAGTGAGGGAATATATTCTCTGTTATCTTTTTACTTGCTTGGGTTATTTCTGTGGAACCAAACAGAAGCAGAATTTGAGCGTACCTTAGATAGCTTTGAGAAGTGTAATGTGTTATCCATTATTTTCTGTCACAGAGGATAAAGTTATTAATTAGTATTAGTGATAATAGTTACTAATTGCCTCATGATTCAGAGATAGGATACCTCTAAATAAAAATAGGAAAAAACTAGTTGAATTGTAGTTTTGAATTCAGTTGTTTTTGGGGTTTCTCAGAAAAAAACATTCATGCCACCTGGAAAGAGTAGTTGCCATTTATGTACTAGATAACCTTTGGACTGATTCAGCATGTTGAACTTTTGTAGAATATTTTAAAATATTATATAAAATATTTTAACAGACAAAGTACATTTCAAAAGTTGCAATAATACTGATGAATGTATTTCACAACATGTGTTCAAATGTAACTTAGAAAATCAGTTGTATGCAAATCTGATTTTTCTTGACAGAATTGAGGTGAATGGATTATCTTTAATTTGAGTCTTCATAGGGTTGCCTGTGATATTGTTGATAGATTAAAAATGAGGTTATTTACATTCACAGAACACCTTAAAATGAACTGAGCTGAATAATTTTGGAAATAAATAAATGAAGACTGAAAAAAAATGAATCAGAATTCCATGTAGCAACTCTGCACTAACAAGTTACTTGATGGAATTACATAGATAAGACATGTTCAGTCTTCTGATACTTTTGAGCTATAGGTAGCTCAATAGCTATTGTAAATTGTGCTAAGGCTTGTTCTGTTTTGCTTTTCTGCTTATTTCATGTCCAAACCTGTTTTATGAAGTAGGATATATCTTTTGAGTGAGAAACTATGGTTTCTCTTAACACATATGACATGGCATTGCATGGACAATTTCTATGGAATCTGGATATTAAATAATGTTTATATGTTAGATTGATTGTTAGAACACAGAGAAGATTTCAGGGTTCTTACATAAGTTTCTCTAAGTATTCAGGGAAGAGCATCAAGAATCGGTCATTTTATAATTTTATATATTTAAAATAATTCAGCTTTATGTTACAGTGGAATAAGACCACAATTAATGTAGCCCAGCCCATTATATCATACAGGGACCAACTGAATGCATTTGGGAAGCTCACAATTGTTTCTTTACAGCAAGCTGTACATGTGCTGGTGCTGCCTTTAATTCAATAGTAATAAACAGCCATCAGTATTGGAATTCATTGATCTGAAATAACTAGTCTGAGCCCTTTTAAACTAGTCTGGGCCCTTTTAAACCATCCAGACTGGCTGTCATTATTACAACTGAATTCCATAGTTTAACACACAGTTTTTTCTTGCTTAATTACTAACATTTATGTAAATATAATCGTCTGGATTGCTTTGCACTATACATCCTGACAAGCATTGCTCACTATTCTCAAAGCTGCAAATTTAGCCTGCAACAGATAATAAAGCTGAAGGATGGCAAATCTCTGTATGGGGTGCATGGTTAGACTGGTTGAAGCTCATCTCTTTCATTCCAAGGAAGTACATTGAATGCCCTGCAACAATAGCTTTGGTTTACATTGTTCTCCTCTAGCATTTTCTGGAGATTTTCTGAGAAACTGTCAAACCTGCTTTAAAGGCATCTAAATTGTTCCTTCACTGAATAAAGGCAAATGTTGTATGAAGGTACAGTGCATTCTGATGTTGTGAAAAATGAAGAATAGATCCGTTCACAAAATTTATCAATCATTCTCAATAATAACAAAAAAGGAATTGGCAGTTACAATAGATGCGGGTGAAACATCATCATAGTCAAAAGTGTATTCCTTAACTGTGTTAACTGAGCATTGTTATCACCAGTGGTGGCATAAAAAGTTTGTGAAGAAGCATTTGCTTTTTTCCTCCATAGTAAGAAAGGAAGAGCTAAAAAATACTATCCAGGGTCTTAATGGCATCTGCTTGAAAGAGAAGGGGCTCAATTTCCTTTGGTGTCTTCCAAGCATAGTCAGGGAAAACCCATAGACTGAGTCTACACCTGGTATGTTTGGGATAAGCAGGAAAATATCTCAGTGAGACTCTGTTTGTACTACAATTTAGTGTTTCAAGGGTGATTGGACCACGAGGAGGGAGTGAGCAGAAGTGAAAGAAAAGAAACTATGGATGGAGGACAAACCAGCAATTTCATGTCTAATGCAGCAAATCAGAATGAACATGAAGCAGGAGTTAATACTAGATTTGAATATCAGTAAAGGAGAATATTTGTAGCTCAGGATCAAAATGAAGTATGAAATTATGAATTTCCTGTTAGAGCTGTATAGTGAAAAGTTTAAAAATATTTGTTTTAAATGAATCATCATTATTTTGCCCAGTATTGCAAACAACGGAAAAACCTTTAGGTACTTATTCCATATGTCCATGTTATTTTTTCCTACTTCTCTATATGTCTTTTGATTTTGAGAGAAAGGCTTTAAAATCATTTTTTTTTAAAAAAGCTTTAAATTCTTATACAGAAGGATTTTGGGTGATTCCCCCCCCCCACTTTTTAAAACTTTTGCCTCAAAATCTTTTTCTTCCAAATCAGATTTTCAGAATCAGATATGGTGAAATAAGTCTGTAGGCTTATTTTTGCTGCAACATTTTGATACTATTTCATTTTCATTTTCTTTTTTAATAGTACTCCATAAACTGGAATGCACATCTTTTTTTTAAATTGTTGCAGAATTAACATTATGCAATTATCTATGACTATGACAAAATGTCTTCCTTTGGAATCACAAACAGTAAATCCAAACCTGGTTGGATTGTTTTCCTCCTGTGCATGTTTTCTTTGATCTCAAAGAAATAAATATAAAGATGGAATGGATGCTTCCTAAGAGGAATAAGAAAATCGGAATGTGTGTGTATTTAAATGTTGTAAATGATATATGTGATCAATTGAACACAACTAGGGTATGTGCTTTTCAGGAGATGGCATATAAATATTTTTTAACCCTAGATTTCATTAATATAGGCCAGAGTAGGTAAATTGGCATCCCTGGTCTAAGAAAATAGTATAGGTATCATAGATGTAAGTAAAACCTGGTTGATTTGAGAAAATCAGCAGGCATCTTGTTTTAAATTCTAAGATAGGAAGGGCATAGGGGAGAATATTAATAAAACGTGTGGATAATGGCATATCGTAGGCACTTTTTTTAAAGTCTATGACAAAATCCCTCATCAAATATTTCTCAGTGAACTTAACATCCATGGAATAAAAAGCAGATCCTCTTTGAGTAAGCAATTGGCTGAAGCATAGAAAACAATGAATAGGTGTGCAGATAATCCTCAATTTACAACCACAACTGAGCCCAACATTTCTGTTGCTAAGGGAGATGGTTGTTAAGTGTGCTTGCCCCATTTTGCCACCTTTGTTGCCACAGTTGTTAAGGGAATCACTGCAGTTGTTAAGTTAGTAACATGGTTCTAAAGTGAATTTAACTTCCCCATTGTCTTTTGCTAGTCAGAAGGTTGCAAAAGGTGATCACATAACCCCGGGACATTGCAACTATCATAAGTACATGCCAGTTGTCAAGCGTCCAAATTTTGATCATGTGACCATGGGGATGCTACAATGGTTGTAAGTGTGAAAAATGGTCATAAGTCACTTTTTTCAGTGCCATTGTAACTTCGAACAGTCACTAAATAAATGGTTGTAAATTGAGGGCTATCTGTAAATGAGCCGCAGTGGTTAGAGTGCAGTACTACAAGTTAATTCTGCTGATTGCTGGCTGCCTGCAGTTTGGCAGTTTGAATCTCACCAGGCTCAAGGTTGACTCAGCCTTCCATCCTTCTGAGGTGGGTAAAATGAGGACCCAGGTTGTTGGGGGTAATAGGCTGACTCTGTAAACCTCTTTAAGAGAGGGCTGTAAAGCACCATGAAGCCGCATATAAGTCTAAATGCTATTGATAAATGGACATTACTAACAATGGAGGGATCTAACTATCGGGTTCTGTCAAAGGATGAGTGTTTCTTAATATATTGATAAATGATCTGGAATTGGAGATGACTAGTAGAATAACCAGGCTAACTGATGACATTCAATTGTTCAAAGTGTTAAAAACAAAGCAGGGACTGAGAAGAGGTTCAGAGAGATCTCTCAAAATGGCAGAAGTAAGTTGTATATGGTGAGCAAATGCAAAGTGATGCCCATAGATCCCCAAAATCCCAACTACTCATACAAATTAATGGGGTCAGAGCAAGCAGCGATTGATGAGGAAAGATGTCAGAGTAGTGGTAAACAGTTCAATAAAGGTGCCAATAAAGTGTGCATCCACTGTAAAAAAAAGGCCAATAGTATGTTCGGCATAATAAGAAATTGTACTGGAAATAGAGATGCCATTATCATAATGCCCTTATAGAAATCAATTCTGTGACCACATCTGTAATATTGTGTGCTATTCTGGTCAACGCAGCTCAAAAAAGATATGGTGGAGTTAGACAAAGTTCAGAGGAGGGCAAAGAGGATCGTGGGGTTACAGCAGCTCTCCATGAGGAATGCTTATGACCATTGGGGTGTTTAGTCTAAAAAGAATGAAAGGAGGTAGGATTCAGGTGTACAGAATTAGGCATGTTGTGGATAACATGAACAAAGAGAAGCTATTTTCCTCTTTTTCCAAAATACTAGAACCAAAGGCTAACCCATTTTTTAAGACAATTCAGGTTTGGAATTTGCTACCATTAGATGATTACCTTTGAATTTTTTTTTGTCTAGCTTCAAAAATGGATTTGACCAATTCATGGAAATCATGACGGGAATGTGACTGCTTCCAAATCCATTTGCAGGGATACTCGCTTCCTTCAGCAGTTAGTTGGCCACTGTGAAATATGTTAGACTAGATGGGCCAGGGGTCCAATCCTTGCAGGGCACTGTGTACACATTGTTATATTCTTACCCAGTGCATAGAATTGTGCAAGTATTAATAATTGGATGAATGCAGATTGAACTTTTGAAGTTTTGCCAAAGAATCCATTAAATTGAGAGCTTTTGATCTTCTGATGAGTAAGGTGATTTGTATATATAATTTGCGATAGCTTTCTTTCTTTTATGCTTTTAAAAATAGCTAGACTTTCTCCACGTCTGCTTTTATTTTTATGTACCATTTACCCCCGTGTACCGTGCTGTGTTCCAAAGTTGATTTAGAAAAGCTTCTATGGGATCTCATTTGTGCAAATTATTGAATATTTTATTTGTTTCCATGATTAATTTTGGAAGTATTTTGTTTTCCAAATCGTATTTCTGATTTATTTGGTCAGTAGAAGATGGTATAGGAATGTAAAGGAATGTGGAGATGACCTTGGTAAAGGAATAGATGTGCCATTAAGGGCTGAGAAATGGTAATTCAGTCTTAGGAAAGTGGAGAGCATAGGAAAAAAAAACACACCTCAAAATAACCCCATTTTGATTCTGATTGGTATAAGATCAGGCAGAGAAAAACTTTGATAGGCTTTCCAAATTAATGTTACCCTTTTGAGCTGGACAAGGTTAGGAAATCCTCAACACGGCTTCCAGGAATCAACTGCTACATTATTGCTGCAGATTATAATAACAAGAATTTTGAATGCTTGTCAGAGTTTCTAGGTGCCTCAGTTTATATCAGAAACAAGGCAGGCTTATACGTTCCTTCACCAAGGTTATCTCTACATTCCTTTCCAAGATAAGGCTGGGCAGGCTCTTCTGATGGATGGATACAGCTCCTGTCAGCCAAAGCAAAATTGACAGTGCCAAGGAATGATAAGCATTCTAACTCAGAATATTTGAAGGACATCCCTAGATTAAGGAACAAAATGGTATCCTATTTATAACACTGCATACAGTTTCATTTCTTGATTTTTACAACCTTCAGATCAGCTTCCTATTTGCAAGTAGGTCAGCTGATAACTGAAAAATTAGAACTATAACAGTGATCTTACGTATGATCCAGCTTTTATGATGAAGACTTTAGACAAGTGCCTGGCAACCTGTGCCACAATGTTATTATCTGGAGGTTCTTTGTTTCTTTAAGAATATTCACCTGGTTATTCTGTGTTGAGGCAGACATGGTTGAATCCCCTCTGCTTGCTTACTTCTTTCCAGCTCTGCTCATTTTTCTACTTCTGCTATTTCTCTGAAATTAGCTTATAGTTGGTTAGTAGGGTGCATTGTGACATCAACAGGAAAGCTGCCAATCAATGAGGTGCTCCCTTCTCTAGTTTCATTAGATTTCAATTCTGATGATTTATTGGTTGAAATGCTTCTGTAATTATTTGGGTGTTGTTCTTAAGATGGTATTTTTTGGAAATCTAGTTTCGGCTCTGCCCCATCATATAATACAGGAGACATCAAAGAAATTAAGCATTTTTTAAATATGTAGGCATTCAGTGAACAAAAATAATTGTGTATAAAATACTAAATAATTTGATTCCCACAAAATAAGAATTCTTTGCATTCTACAGAAATAATTGAAATTCAAAGAGAGTGATTGCCTCTCTTTGTGGTGGGGCCTGCCCTCTGGAATGATCTCTCCTCCACCCCCTACCCCAGTGTATGGTCCCAAATCTATTGGCATTACTAAAACATTAACAACTTGGAGGTTTCTTTGCGTATCGGGGCTGGGATGATGGGAATCGTGTCCAGAGAAGACATAACACTTGTAAATTCCTGCTTGCCAATTAAAGGTGCTTTCATTTAAATGGCAGTATTTGTTTTTAATTATTTTGAATATTGTAAGCCATCCAGAATCAGGATGTTTATGTTGGAATGTACATATAAATAAATAATTAGCCTCTGAAACTAATTCTGAAGCATTTTAATCAGGATTTGAATTTAATCACATTTGAGTCTGTAGAAGAAGCTCTTTGTCTTCTGTGGAGGATTCTGTGGAGGATTTTAATTAAGTGAAAGTCCTGCATAGCTGATTATGAAAGCCATTTATGTGTTTAAATGAGATTAATTGTGTATAGTAGAAAATGCAGTATCATTTTTATAGTCTTTCAGCCCTAATGTCAGTACAAATGAGGTTTGAGAGTGAAAAGAAGTAATTTTTGAACCAAAATTCAGATTTCAGCCAAGCAGTTTCGTCACAACGAAAGTTTTAAAAATATAATTTCTTAAAATTATTCACTCTCTCACATAAAATTATTTCTGCAGCAGGCAAAACTCAGTTTCATCTAAGGATTATTCTATGGGGGTAAAAATCAGAGAAGGTCCTCCTCCTTCCTAATTCCTCCACAGTTTTCTGCCAAAAATACATTATCACCTGCTTCCAGATTTATGATATACAAATATATCACTTTCATTCTCCTGAGCATAGCCAATTAATTTGGTCTTTATCGTTCATAAATTTCTCGCTTTCTACATGAATCATTTTGTTCTGAAACTATTCCTTAGAATAGGGCATAATCAGAAATCAATTTGTGATTCAAAAGCATTATTACATAAAAAGATATTGTATATGGAGAGAAGATACGGAAATAAATATATAGTTTCAGATATGCTTTTAGAAATTGTGACAAAGTGTTTGTTGCTTGCCTCCTTGGACCATTCCTAGGTAGCTGGATTATATCATTTGGTTTATTCATGAAAGTTTTGATGTATTTTCTTCATTATTAAGTAAATTAAAATGAGTCATAGTTCTGAATCCTTTCATGCCTTTCAGTTATTCATGTAAATTGTACCTTATTCTGAGACACAGGTCTGTGACATAGACTTCTGAATGAAAAATAGGTTAAATTGGTATTTAGCAGGCATTTTCAGTTAATCATTACAGTTGCTTATTTAGGAGGCCAGTTTCCAATTGTATTGATTTATTTTGTTGAAAAGCCTAGTAAAATATCGTATCTCCATTCATAGCTATTTATTTAACTTTGCAACAATTTTATATAATTTGTGGTTGCTATCTAGATGTGGCAACATGATTAAATCTCTTGGCTGGAATAGTTTCTCCAACCATTTAAGGTACTTTACATAGACCAGGAAATAATGATAATTCAGATTTGCAAGTTTGTAGCTTCTGATTTCTAAAATTTCCTTCAGGTGTAGCTCTATTAGTGCTAATCTGTTATGATAATAAAGGGCTTAGGTGATTTCTGAGATTGGCTTTAAGTCTTTGAAATCCCCTCTTTATTTATGTAAGGCCTCTTTATGTAAGGCCCTGAGTTCTAGTTGTGGAACTTAAAAAAATAATAATGTCCTCAATTTCCTGGAGGAATGCTCTACTGCAGGGGTAGGGAACCTTGGCTTTTTCATGACCCATGGACTTCAACTCCCAGAATTCCTGAGCCAGCCATTTTAAGCTGTTAAGACTCAGGTTCTAAGCT
>JAEANM010016553.1:743-13235 GCA_017656035.1 Myanophis thanlyinensis
CACACACACACACACACACACTAAACCTCTGGTCCCTGTGGCAGATCCAGATTGGATCCTGCAAATATATATATATATTTCTAATACATTTATACAGCTGTTTTTTTAATCTACTGTATTCTGTATAAATGAGTCTCATTATATGACCATACTTGTCTATACAAAGTTTACATCTATAAGCAATCCACTCATAAATAGCAAGTGCAACTAGATCTTCAATTTGTTGAATAAATGGAGCCATACATTTAGTTTTCCAATGCTGCAAGATCAGTCTTTTAGCCATAGTAAGAGCACAGAGAATCCACTTATATTGTCCAGATGTTAAATTCCATGTACTAGGTGGATAGTTCAAAAGATTATGATCCTCTGAAAATTGTAGCTTTTGTCACATGCATTCCCTCCCCTGCCCCCAAGGTTGACTTGAAGTGCTACCATCCCATTATTTTACTGAAATAAATCTACATTAGTATAAAATCAATTTCATACAATCCTGCCACAGAAAAAATGCTGGCAAACAACATTACCACAAGGTATGTTAAAGAGAATAGGTATGGATTCCCTGGGCTTTGGTTGACTTATACCCTACAAATGTTACTAGACAACAGGGAAACAGCTGCCAGTCTACCTTTGCAAGGTGGCTGGAGGGAGAGGTGAGTGTTAGTAGATGATGGATCTTCCCCATCTCACGCTCATTGCACAGATCTGATGGTAGCACTTTAAGTCAACTTTGGGTGGGTGGGGGGTGGAGAGAAACCTGTGTGACAAAAGCTACAATTTTCAGAGGATAATATTGACACAGGTTGTAGTGCTGTTTTAGTTCTATTTCCAAAACAGTATTATTTTTGGGTTAATACAAAACCCATGTTCAGAAGGTGGATGACTGTCATCTGACACAGCATGGAAAAAGAACTGCACTATGAAGCAGGATAGAGAAGGAGGAGGGAGAGATGGTTGGGTGAATCGAGAAAAGTTCCTAAAATAGTGAATATGAACATAAAATATGATAGATAAATAAGTGCAATTAACAATGAGCCAGGATTATTGTTTGGTCATTCTTATAATAGTGCACAATTTCTAAGAGAACTTGGAACTTGTTTAATATACCTTCTTCTCAACTTTGTACTATGTATTATCTGGGAATATGAAATGGGAACTCATTTGGTTCTGATTGGCTCACTAATTATTTCTTCAGGTTCTGAAGAAGATCTCCAAGTATATCCAGGAGCAGAATGAGAAGATCTATGCTCCACGAGGGCTTCTGCTGACTGACCCAGTAGAGAGGGGCATGAGAGTTGTATCCTTCTTGGTTTGATGTCAGGGATGAAAATAGAATATGTTGCTGCCTAAAACTAGCTAGCTAGCTCTGATTTATGCTACAGACATCATTATAACCTGTGTTATTATTTTCCTATCCCCTACTGAGATTTGGGGTCTTATTTATTTATTTATTGTTCAATCTTTTTATATGATAAGGATAGTGATTCCCAAAGGGTCTCACATTCACAATCGGATACAATTGATGACTTCATGAGTGCAACAATGTTTGGTGTAGCGGTCTAGGAATGGGGTGTCCTTGGTTCAAATACCCCTTTAACAGTAGATGCCAGAACAAATGTATAATGTACATTTTTACACAATGCACAGTTGTTTTGAATAGCTGTCTCCTAACTTTATCATGAAGCGTTAAGAACATTCTGCATCTTTCAGAGGCACATCTTTTTGAGTTCACTATTGTTACCCCAGCTTGGCTCATCTCTCTCATGCAAAATGCATTTAAATTGGTTGTTGAAGTTAAGCCACTTTCAGAGCTTGCAATAAAAGTTAAAGTTAAGGTTAGCATGCTCTGTGCATGCAGCTGCTAAGGTTCCAAGTATGTTACATAAATGCAGAAGTTGACTTTTTAGGAGGTGGACAGACTATAGTAGTGCTGGAGCTCAGGGGTCTCCAAGCAAAGCTGGCTGAGGAATTCTGGGAGTTGAACTCCACAAGTCTTAAAACTGCCAAGGTTGGAGACTCCTGCTGTAGCTCTTCCTGGTTGTCTGCCCTACAGAAGAGCTGGGCAAAGGAAGATGGACTCCATATTGACTGAAGACTTAACTATGCACTGGCCTGCCAACTTGGGATTTGGCTGTGATGTGTATGTGAACAGACAGCAACCAGTAGCTGGTTGGGAACAGAAAAGAGGTAAGGTGATCTGCCCCCCCCCCAAAAAAAAGCAAAAAGGGGGTGAGGAAAAAGAGTATAGCTGCATGAATGACATAATGCCTCCATACCTGCTTAGTCAACAACAATTCGACCCGCTGAGTTCCAGTAGAGAAAGTATACTTGAGAGAAGGCCTTCTTAGCTGAGCGTGGGGTGGAGCAGGATTTTTGTGCATTTGTTTGGTGTCCTTATCTTCTTGCTTTCAGATTGAGATTTCCATCTATGAAGACCGTTGCAGCAGTTCCAGCTCAGGCAGCACCAGCAGCACCAGCAGCAGTGCTGGGGGAGGTGGGGGAACAGGGGGCCGGTGACTGGCACAAAGTCCCGGCAGGGACTTGTACTGCCGGGACGATGGCGTCTCTGAGATTCGCAGGCTGCGCTATCAGAGCACCCGTTTCTGAGCTCCTCGGGGGGTGGGGTTGTAAGGTTGCCAGCAAGGAGTATCATGATACCTCTGAGATTTACAATGATCAGTGAAATCCTGGATCCCAGAGGATTCCTGACCTTGACTTGAGTGGCTGTTACCCCTGAAGGAGCTCAATTTCTATGGCCGAGTTCGCTATATCTTGAAATATTGGCAGTTCCTGTGAGTTCCTGCAGACATGATGGCACTTGATTTTCCCAGATAGATTATTACTTCAATTCTGTCCTCAATCAAGGGGCTTATTATCTGAACTGGCTAAAACTGCTAGCTGAAATCAAGTGATCAGCAAATAGCAACCCATCATAGCAAGCTGGGATGGGGTAGGCTGAAGAAACAGGAGATTTTTTTAAAAACCAAGTTATAATCCCATGACTGAGTGTTCCTGCCTTGTTCCTTAACAGGCTACCTTAGCTCCTGTCTTTGGGTGCTATGTATATTTCTTTCCTGAACTTCAGGCATGCTATATGCTTTGAATATTCAGTGTCCATAGTGCTTCCACTTAAGTTGCCTGCATTCTCTCCTATACCTCTAGTGCTGGTACTTCCAAAACATGTCTTTTCACAGATAGTAGGATGTCTTCTATTCTTGGAAACCATAGAACATGCCTTATGCTCTATTTCTTTCAGGGCACTAGAAAAGAATATAGAGCCACAGAATGGAACTGTTCCTTAATCTGGGACAGTAGCATGGATACTACCGAAGACTATAATTTCTTCCAAATTTGGAAGTCTGCACTTCATTGACTCTGGCCAACTCCAAAAGATTTCAGTACAGTTCTGGGATCATGGAGAGCACTAAAGATATTCTGAGGCTTTGAAGGTGCATTGCGGGTGGAGGGGTGGGATATGGTTTATTTATTTGCTTAATTTAGTCCATCCCAAGAAGCATATTTTAAGTATGCATGTAAATATCTACTACAGTTCTAACTATTTAAGACTTCATTCTGCCTCTGCCTCCAAGTTAATACACAAAGGCACAAGAAAGAATATTTCCCCAAGGCTAATAGAGTAAGTGTTTTTCTCTACAGCTTTTAACTTACTTCCCAACACTGGTGTTTTGCAACATCACCTTATCACTTGTATGCACAAGTTGTTCCTTGTGGCATGTTTTCTCATCCTGTATATAGCTGTTTGGGTCCTACAAATATTTAAGAAACTCCAGGTATTGGCGCTTCAGTGCCACTTCTCTGAGTCCCTTGGTGCCACTCTGTGAAACAAGATAGATCAAAAGAAGAGGATGCCAAGTTGTCCAATGAATCAGTATTCAAATCATGGATGAAGTTTGTCACTACCTCCAAAAACAAACAATAGATCCTTAAATATTTCCAGTTTCTCACATATTACACATCTGTCACTGTGTATGGTAGGCATATGCATGCTGAAAGCCTCAAAGAATAAAATTGTACACATGTTTAAAGAGGGGAGGTCTTAAGTTGAGTGCACACTAGGGCATTATTATTCACTGAATGCCTGGCCTGAGAAACTTTGCTGCAACTCATTGTCATTACTCAGGGGCATGGTGGGGCACCTGCTCAAAGCCCTGGTGCTAATAAAGATACAGTGCCAATCATGCCATAGCAGGCATCAGTCCCCTGTCTGGTGCTTCCGTAGGATAGTTCTTGCTGCACCAATAACTGTTTTCCCACTATTTCTATCCTTTGTGCCCCTTGTGACTCTCACCCTTCCTTGACCTGGTGAACCTGCTTTCCACATTCCTAGTAAAGTCTGAGCCATGCCAACTACGACTGCTTGCTGTCATTGCTGTTAGCCACTCCTCTCTAGATATGGCACTTATGGATATACTGTAGAAAGATGATTAAGGCCAGGCCTATAGCCTCTCCTGAAAGTTGGGGGAGAAGTTTATGCGCGGATCTTAAAAAGATGTTGCAGTATGGGACAGAAAGATGCCACATTAACTTTCATACTTACTGTAAGTACTCATGAGGCATGAGAGTAAAGAAGACATAAGGGATTGGAAGGGGCAATAAGTAACCAGCAGTGGAGCACCTTACAGAGACTGTGATAATAGAAGTTATAGGAGATATGGTTCACTAACACAGGAGACCACCTTGGTTTCAGAATTGGATTTCCCTGCAAGTGAGAAAAGAATTGGAGATTGACCAAACCTTGTTCTGTGGGACTGGAACTGCAGAGGCTATAGCAGATGCATAGACATTAGGCCAGATGTATCCAGATGCCTTGAGCATCCACTCCTCATGCCATATGTTGGGTATCATTTTTGCCACATGAATCTGGTCATTACTCAACTCAATATGCCTCTCTACATGGCAATTTCTAACAATAAATGGCAAGTGAGAAATTATCTGTGTTTTCTTTTTATCCATCACCTTTAGAAACAGTAGTTGTTTCATGCATAATCATTCTGAATCATAGTTTCAAATGTGTGCACGACTGACTACTTAAATTGTTTAGTTAATATACAGGGTTATGTAAATCATTTAAACAAATGCTTCATAAAACTTAATCAGCCAATATTCTCTTAACCTTCAGTTTAAATTGCCTGTGATGGTATGTAGCATCATTCCAAGAAGGAAAATCATCTTCCACATGGAAATTGTCTCAACAACGTGACTTGTGCATACACAGAAGATGCAACCTATTTCACAGCACAAATTCGTATTTCTCTGAATCTCAATTCAGATTAATCTAAAAATTATAAATTAGTTTAGATTACACTTGGATATTTTTTCAGAGGCAATCAGAACTTCGGGGGGGCGGGGCGGGCGGAATATTGTCTAATATATTTTGCCCTCCAATATTTGCAACTCTTGCTTTATCCTCCCATCCTCTCAACTTCCCTCAATTTTCTTACTTCAGTTTTCTTGAAGCTGTGGAGTAAACCAGAAAAAAAGTGAAGTTGGGTTCTTCTGCTGTCACCTTCTCTTACATTTGGTGACAATTTGTTGTGTCATGAAAATGGTACTTTAATTAATGGAGTGGATTGTGCAGATTTCATTAAATATCACGAGGCATGAGCATTATGGATTACTTGTAATGGGGACAGATCTGAATGAATTTAAGATGCTTTGTTTCTCCCCAAGTTTGAAGAATTGAATAGTAGTAAACCTGGTAGCATTAATTATGGAGAGAGTGTTCATGGAGTTTCTACCTTCTAACACACATGAAAAATCAGGATCGGTTCTCTAATGAGACATAGATTATACCGAAGTAGAAACAATCTGAAGATAAGTTTAAACATTTCTATAAAAACAAAAATAGATGTCTGTGATTATAAATCCCTGTGATCTTTTTAGATTCATAATTATGTAAACAGCACTCCCAAATGTTCAAGTGATGAAAGAACTACAACTAGAATGGAATAGACAATCTACTTTCCCTTAAACTCTCAAAGCAGAAAGAGATTTAGATTATGTCATGCCCCTGCATACAGAGCCTTCCACTGTCCCTCTTGGTGTGTGTGTGACCAATTTCATCCTTTGGGGATTCATCAAATATATATAGCTAGATGATATTTCAAGACGTTCAGGCCATAATGTTATATCATGTTACATTATGTGATGCCCAAAGCTCCATCTGCATCATTCTGTGTATGGTCATCTGAAGTGTGAAAGTCACTTTTGAACACAGTTTGAACTTCACAGAATAACAACTTGCTTCATAAGTCTGATGAATCCCAGAAAATCTGGCTAGGTAGTGTTTCCTAATGGCCAATATGTAACTGATAACCAGAATTACAGTAGGTACTATGCAAGATTTCTGCTGTCTGCTGTAAAGGACATAGGATAGAGTTCCCTCATAATCACACATTGTTGTATTTGCAATGGGAAAATATCCACTTCTCAGAATTCTAGAAACCAGAAGAAATCTAAGTATTTTTAGTAGCATGGAATGGAGAACTTCTGTTTTCACACAGCCTTGCCACCGTAGCAGGAAGAATTCCAGACTTCTGATGATGTAAATTGCTCAGCAACATCCTTGGGAGCTTAATTTGCTTTTCAAGCAGATTTGAAGCCTCATCAGTGATGCCTGTAGTGTTGCAGAAGTCTGGCTTTACTTCAGACAGAGATTAGTGCTGAACCTTCCTAATTAGCTAGAAGAACATGTAAAGGAATCTTTGGTTCTGTCTTCAGATTCAATATTTAGTGCCATATGCTAAGGGAAGTTATTTTTATATTTAAAGAATGCCAGGGCACATTTGGATGTTGGAAGAAAACAGATGTCTGCACATTTATTCCTTGCAGAGAAAGGGAAGGATTGGGTGGGACTTGGAGTTTGAGACACATTACACCTGGCACAAAAGCAAGATGGATGGCAAACAAAATAAACACACACACACACAGTTGCTGGAATGCTGGCAGGAGACCCAACATGAATTTAAGAGTTAATCTGTATTTAACCCCTTTCCTGCTGATGTATTGAAGTGTTATCCACCAATCCCTGAATCATGGAAAACTCCATCAACCTGAAAATTGCTGCCCTCATTTCGAATTTCCATTATATCTTTATAGTCTCTGTTCTGATTCTACAGTATGCTGAATGTTAGATTATGTGAATGACTAGTAAAGCAGCTGATTGTCTCTTTTGACTTTGCTCTGCTCCTGCTGCACCGGTATGATTCTCTATTGAGGTCATGTGTTAGATCTGGTTTTTGTCTTGGAACAGTGGCAACGTGAATTGGAGTTTGGGGTGTTGTCAACAGTCCTTATCATAGATAACTTCCTGTCAGCCTTGGAGTTTTTGAGGACTTTCCTTTCTGCCCACTGCAAGGCTAAAAGACCTATTTGAACAGTCCATTGTAGGTGATCGATGGAGTCTGGGCCATGCCTAGGAGGCCCTTTACACAATTGTACTTTATACAACAGTTGCACCCATTCCTAGATTGGGAGGCACTGATTTTGTTCACAATTGCCTTAGTCGCTCCTCAGTTGGATTATTGCAACATGCTATATGTTGGAACAGTATCCAGAAGCTTCAGCTGATCCAGAATGCAATGGCACAGGAAGTACTAAATTTCCCACAGCACCCTTGTGACTTCAGGAGCTGCTAGATCTCTCAATAGGTTTTCAGGCACAAGATGGTGGTTGTCACCTTTAAAACCCTACATGACACAGGACTAGGTTACTTGCAGGGCCCACCTCCCTGAAGGTGTCCACCCATCCCTGTAAATAAAGGAAAATAGATATGGTCTGAGTCCCGTTAGTAAAGCAATGCCTCATGGTTGCTCTTTGGAAGCATTGCCTTCTCAGTCAGGGCACTAAACTTTAGCTGAACCTGGGTAAAGTTGGCTGCCACCAATTCCTTTTTTAAACAGTCTTTATTAAGTTATTGTAATCATGATTTATCACTTGTTGCTTGTATGTACACTGAGAGCTTATGCATCGGAAATAAATTCCTTGTGTGTCCAATCACATCTGACCAATAAAGAATTCTACATTCTATAGCTAAAAGTATATAAGAAAAAAAAGAGAGAAAAGGAGAAAAGATGCAGAAAAGAATACAAAGAGAAAAAAGAATACTTAGAAAAGCTATTTCTAATCTTCTTTATTGTACAACAGTTACAAACTCATCATCCCTCTTACCTCTTTAACACAACAATAACCCCTTCAGCCCCTTCTTCAATCTTTTTTCAGTAATCAAATCCAGAAATCACCATTTAATGTTTTTTTCCATTTTCAGCAAAATTCCATAAAACATTTCCAAATTTTTATAAAAAGTACTTATTGTTTTATCCCTGACCAAACAGGTGAATTTTGTCATCCCTTTAGTTTTGTCATCATCATAATCCATTCCTCCATTGTGGGCATTTCAATATTTGTCTTGGTGGATATATTTTCCAATATTGATTAGAAATACCTTTATACAGCTTAGATAATTTCTCTGATGTCATATTATATGACAATCGTAGCTCATTTTGTAAAAAATCCTTTATATTGTAACATAATGTGAATTTCAGTCTTTTTATCCACATTGTCTCCCATTGCCTTCTGTATATTTCAATCAAAATTCTTAGTCCATTTTAATATGCAAACTTTAACATATGCTTCTTCTATTTCAACTCTCAATGAATATTTATACATTTTTTGCAACCACATCTCCATCATTTGTATACAATTCATTTTCAAATCCCATCTTATGTTATTCAGTCCCCATTACCTTTTTGTCTTTATTAAATCTTTCTCATAACTGTGCATATTAAAGCAATTGAAAATTGAATCTGCAGTTAATTGTTCTTTTGACTTCATCTTAATTTGTCCCTATATTAATAAGTCTTGATATGTTAACTATTTCTCTTTGCCTGATGTTTTCTGTAAAATACTTCTTGTGCTGGAACTAGTAAATGTACTTTAGGGCATAACCTAGGTTTATATTTATTCCATATTTTTAATGTGACACTTAATGCTTTTGAAATCCACATTAAATTTATCATACCGTGTCAATATGTCAAAATTGGACACTAGGGGGAACTAAAATCCAGGCAAAAAAGACAACACAGCCTTTAGGCTTGCAATGTACAAAAGGACACAAAATACTATAACATATGAAATATTAAAGGAGATCTTCAAAGAATGGGGCCAGAAATTAGTAGCAATTATATCAACAATATCATTAAGAAAATCTGGTTCTATGGATAGGCTGTATCTAAATATGTTAATGAAGGAATGACAGATGTGAAATAAATTTGATGCAGAAATAGTGGAATCAGAGATCATGAATAAAAAAGTGTGGATAACAAAGTAGACAAGGCATTCACACTGAAGATACAAATTTCAGGAAAACTGTGTAGAGAAAATCTGGGAGAACCACCGGGATAAGGGCTTTTTACTGATACAAAAAAGAAGTGGGTTAAGGCTTTGAAAGCAAAGCAAAAAGACAAATCAAGTCAATGACCTGGATAATGACTTTCCCCTGGATTTAACAAGAGGTCTGTTAAAGCCTTGAAGAAGTGGGAAAAAGAAAGGCAACATTTAAATGAATTAAAAATCAAGAATGTTAGAAATAAAAGAAAGGAAAATTTGGCTTGTTTGATGAAGACTAAAATAAGCCATGTTTTTTTTAAAGCTCTGGGAAAAAGAGGAAGCAGGACACAGATGTGTCAAGGGTTGGGGGAGCCCCGGCACCACATGTGAGTTGGGGAAGTGATGTCGTACAGGCCGGGACTATGCTAGGCCTCTCTTGCCTCTGAGCCACCCCGTGTTCCGCTTAACAACCTGCATGGTCACTTAACAACTACAATAGAACAGGGATTGGGGTCATTAAGCAAGATAACCACATGGCTACCTTGCTTAACAACCTCCATTATTTGCAACCATAATGGGTAGGCTCCATTACAGTCGTAAGTCTAGGACTACCTGCATTGTTTCTTCATTGTCTTGAGAAAAAGCCACATGGTATAAACTCTTGCAAGATACTTTTCATCATTTTAGATAAATCATTCTAAATGTTTTATAACACTGTTTAATTTCATTGTTGGCATCGGTCAGTAATTTTTTGACAAAACTAAATCTTGACATTTAAGAATTAATGCCTTCTTTGTATCTGTCCAACTTTCTGTCCTTCATTATCCAGAATGAAATTAATCATTTTTGAAGAGGTTGTAACAGTTTAACTTCAAAATATTTATAAAAGCGGGCTGGCAGTTTGATTTGGCCAGGAGATTTCCTATCTTACTCCTTTTGTTATAGCCTCACAGATGGTCTTTGTTGTTGTAGTTCCATTCATCATTTGCTTTTGTTTATCCATTATCTTTGGTAATTTTTTTTTAAGTATCCATTTTTGCTGTGGAAATTTCTTCTTCTTTACAAAGCTTTGACTAATACTGGTGGAATATTGTTGGCATAGTTGCATTATCTGTTACCATACCATTCTCATTTTATCAATTTAATATTATTTTCTTCTCACTTTCTTTTCTCAGTTCACATGCTAACCATTTCCCCATTTACTAACTCAAAATTCTTCTAATTTGTGAAGTTCATTTTTATTTGCATTTCTCTTGATTGTTAACATAGGAAGCTGGTGTTGTAAAAGTTAGATTTTTCTGTAAGATGTGTTTCTTTCCTGGAGACTCTTTATTTCTCCCTCTTTCATTTTTATCTCCATGCTGCCATCAATTCCCATTACCTGTCTGAGCTCTTGTCTAACATGGAGCTGCATCAACTAAAGGGGAGACTGGCCCACTTAAAACCAATGCAAAGAGGAGGTGTTTTCCCAGGTTTGGAGTAACAGAGGCAGGCATCTGTGCAACACTCTTTATTATTGTTCCATTTCTTTCTGTAGCCCACTTCACTAGCAACTTTGCTTAGCCTTAGAGTAGGAGTGTCAAATTTGTGTCATCACGTGACATATTGCAACTTTTCCCCCCTTCGCTAAACCGGGCGTGAGCGTGGCCAGCGCATGACGCATCTGGCCCACAGGCCACAAGTTTGACATCCCTGCCTTAGAGGGACACCACATTCCTGAGGCTCAATGCAGCTGAATATGATGTGATTACCTCTTAAACTAGATCTGCACAACCGAAAAAAAAAAAAGAATTGTTGCTGGGGTTTATTTTTAAAAGCATTTAGATTCTGCATCATGGCAAGAATGATGCAGAGTGAAGACCTAATTGAACTGTACTCATTACAAGTTGCATAGCAACCAGGTGGAGCTAAAGAAGCATCTTTTTGACCTGGGCTTTTCTTGCAGCATAAAGTGTACATACAGAGGGCATTTTTGCTTTGGATCTGTTTCGCTACACCTCCAGAGAACAGTTAAACTGACCTTCTGTTTTGAATCCATGGCTATTTGCTTTTGAATCAAGCAATTAGCCAAATTCTTAAATTCACTGGATTCAGCTTGTATGTTTATTCAGGCAGTCTATTAGTAACTTCCCTCTGCCACTATCATGAGAAAATTTCAAACTTTTTAATGCAATCTGGGCGCAGCACATAAGATAGGAGTTGTTCTCATGAGTACAGGATATGTTGCTTCAGATTTTGAGCAGAAAGTCTCTGAAGAACCTCTGGGCTACAAGAGTGAAAGCATCACTAGGAAGAGAATCAAAAGGAGCTATAATTGAGTGGACTTTCATGTTGGAAGGAATAGATACTGATCAGATGGGTGGATGATTATTGCTTCTGGGATTTCAAAAGAAGCTAGTGTTGGAAATAATATCTATAACTTGTAAGAGCCCACGCTGGGCTTGCAAGCATTCTGTTTTTAATCTTATGACAATATTTTAGATTTAACTGATGTGTATTGTAATCTCCTTTGCTTTAGTTTGTTTCTTGGTTGCTGCTGGCTAGATAAGAGAAAGCTATAGCCTAGTAGGCCTCACTAAGCCTTTCAGATAAGATAAGCAGGGAATTGTGGGAGTACTGTGTTTCTGAAACTGTAGGGAAAGGAAGCACATCTAACATCAACATATAATTTTCGGGTAATTGATATGATATAATCAAAACCTTTCTGGTGATGCAATACATCCTTCAACATTTCACACTGATAGAATGAAATACAATACATGAGATGGGTACCTTGGACAAGCATAACATAACAAATGACCCTGTCATTTTGTAAACACAGTACAATATTTAATGTCCCCAACTCTAAGATACTAAATTAAAGGTATAAGATTATGTGACATCACTGAAAAAAAAAATATTAGCACTATAAGCTTGCATTGATCTGAGAATTAGATCGCTTATCCCAATTCAAAATCAGCTTCACACTGATTTTATGTGATAACTGACACCAGATTAAATCCAAGTTTTTTGCCTTAGATACGTGTGATAACCATTATATGTTTGACGTCATGACAGTTTTTTGCAACTTGATACAATACTTGAAAGACTGGTGTCTTAATTTTTCAAAGCCAGTTATAGTGTTTCAAACACACACACACACACACA
>JAEANM010016554.1:0-13234 GCA_017656035.1 Myanophis thanlyinensis
ATAGAATAGAATAGAATAGGCATTGTAACAAACTCCAAACTTCATTCATAGTTTGGCATATTGTACACATGATAGTATAAAACTGGGTGACTTTGGAAGATATTTTTGAATTTGTTTCTGAAAAAAAAGTAACTAACTGGAAATTATGCTCCCTACCTGGAAAGTCTTTAAGATTGTATAAAATATGCTCTGGTAAAGTCCTTATATGGAGACAAGCATATCTTTATGTAGTTTGGAGTTTCTGTTGAACTATCACCACATGGACATAATTGAAGGTGCATAGGAATAGTCTTAAAATGCCCCCCCCCCCCAAACAAAATTGCTGAGGATAATGTCTTCAGCCTGGCTGAAGAGAAAGCCTTACAAAATTTTAGAATCATACTGGATGATAAATAGAAGGCCGGAGAACCATTTTTTGAGAAGATGATATACATTGGGATGTGACACCATAATTAAGTTTGCCTTGTTATCTATATTCTAGTGTTTGAGGACAGTTTGAGGACAGTTCTAGTATTATCAAAATCCTAATGAAATCCAGTAAATGAAATCTAAATCTTTTTAAAGCTATAAATAAAGTAATAAGAAGAAACAATGTTTTAGCCTCCAACAAGGCTATACGCATAAGATGGTATTTTGTATACTTTTTGGAAACAGGAAACAGGAAGATGGCTCAAATGAATTTTGAATTCCAGAATATTAAGCTTTGCAAAAGAGCAAATTTGGGAGCCATAAAGAAGCTGAGCTTGGAAAACTTTGCAAGCTGCAGGGATATAATGGGCTCTTTTTGAGTGGTAAAATGTTTTGATAGCTGTAGGTACACTGTGTGACACATGCCTGGTTTTAAAAAGAAAAAAAAAACACTTGAGGATAGATAAGTGTGGAACTGCACTCCAACTTTTTTATAGATGTATACCTGCTCAATTTGAGTCCAATTTATTTGCCTTTTGTGAATTTTATGGTAATGTTCGGCAACCTCTAAAACTTTGGTTTTCTGATAGTTTATTGATAGCTTTTGTTCTGTACAGAATAAAGCTAGGGCTTAAGTGCTTTTTGATTCCCACCTGTATAGATATAATAACTACATCATTGCCATACTGTAATGCTGGAGTTCTACAATCACATTAAATAGGTAGGAGATGGGCTGAAGCAGCAAGCACGTGGATTATTGCTTTTACATACATATTAAAAAATAATGGAGCTAATATGTAACCTTGTGTTATTCCTCTATTAGCTGGGACTGCTTTATATAAAATGTACTCGAGTACATCTGATTCTCAGGCAGATATATGAGGTATGCAACTAAATAAGTAGTAACAGCCATTTATCAATATTAAACTGTCTCTTGGTATTAGGAATAATATTAATCCATTGATATAAATGGATTTATATAAAGTTAAATAAATAAATTTTAGTGCTTTACATGTTTTATCTTGCTGTTTTTAATTGATTGTAAGCTGCCTAGAGTCACCTTTAGGTGAGATGTTGATCGAAATTCTGATAATTTTGATAATTGGTCAAAAGATTCTTATATTGAAATGACAGAAATAAAGTTCAGGTCTTAGCAGGTCCTTGGCATTGTGGCATTGTGGTTTGTATAAGAAACCACAAGTCTGTGACCTGAGCACGTAATAAACCCACAAGATTCATGCATAAGTATTTTTGTAACTTCTATACTTTATTTACTGTATGCTGTATGCTACTCTTATGTAACCAAGTAAAAATAAGAAATCTATATGTGCTTATTTAAAATTGCTTTCAGGGTTCTTCCAATCTTATGGGAGGACCCATCTTTGTTCAGCTGAATAAATGTGCTTTTTGATTTAAGAAAGATAACCTGGACTTCATCTATTTGAATCTCTTTCTTTCTTTCTTTCTTTCTTTTTCTTTCTTGCCACACCTGATTCCTATCTGACAGAGTGGGTGGCATAGAAGTTTAATAAATAAATAATAAAGGCATTTTTGTTCAAAGCATTGGCAAGATGCTGTTTGTTTTCTCCTCCGTAGTTATTGCTAGTATTGAATCAAAGCAAGAATCAAAGGAAAGGTGTACAAGACAGTAGTGAGACCAGCTATGCTGCATGGGTTAGAGACTGTAACAGTGAGGAAAAGACAAGAAGCAGAGATGGAGGTAGCAGAGATGAGGATGTTGAGGTTCTCTTTATGAGTGACCAGGATGGACAAGATTAGGAATGAGCACATCAGAGGGACAGCTTAGGTTGGCTGTTTTGGGGACAAGGTCAGAGAGGCCAGATTGAGATGGTTTGGACATGTGCAGAGGAGAGACAGTGGTTATATTGGTAGAAAGATGTTGGAGATAGAGATGGCAGGCAAGAGGTCAAGAGGAGATATATAGATGCACTAAATGAGGACTTGAAGTTAATTGGGGCGAAATTAAAGGATGCCAAGGATAGAGTTAGGTGGAAACAGATGATTCACTGTGGTGACCCCAAATGGGAACAGCCAAAAGAAGTTATTGCTATTATTGAGCTGAAAGTAGCTAGATTTATTTTCATCTATGTTAGAGAATATACCTGCTTTTTATTTCAGCTTTCTGAATATCACAGAAGTATTCACATTTTTTTGTTTGCCATGCTATTCAGTGCTCTTACCTTCCTGTAAATATTTCTATGCCCCATTTTATGTTCTTACTTTCTTCACAATTAGTGTCCAAGGGTTCATTTTCTTTTCATTACTATTCCTTGTACTGCAGTGATATGGTGGCTCATGTAAATCTATAGAACATGGTCTGATAAAATATTAATACTTATTCTTCTATATTTTCTGATTCTATTTATTTAGAGTGTGATTTGATCTGATCCAGGTTTCTATGGCAGCCTTAATCAAGAATCAATAGGACAGCAGTTAGCCTACTGTGTAATGTTTTGCCTGGGAATATAACTTATTCAAGTCTCAGATCTCACTCAGAGAACGTCATCTCTAAAGACACTTGAGAATATTGCAATTATCATATGCATTTCCAACAGCACTTCACTAAGAGCTTCAACTTCAACTCATTACATTCATTTTGAACTTTTTGGAATTTGATTGCAGCCACTTGCTTTAAAGTTAAAAGGCTGGTAAGAATTTGCCAAACTTCAATTTATAAAATTTCAGTTTATAAAGTTAATTCCCCAATTCTTTATTCTTTCTGATTCACCCAGGCTCTATTTAATAACTAGGATTGCAGCTACAGGCACAATATTTGGGGAAGGACGTCTTGCTGCTTTACTCAGAGACATGGCGATTGGCGGCGGTGGAGGGGGGGTTAAATAAAAAGCTATTTCACAAAGGAAACTAACATTTGAATTAGCCTTACTTTGTGGCTCCTTGAGGGCACAGGTATTGTGATGTGGAATGGTCCGTTTTACAAAAGCCTTTGCATTCAGTGATGTTGCTTAACAGGTAGCTTTGCATGGTGGAAGGAATGTAGATGAATATTTAAAGTGTAATTAATGTAAGATTTTTTTCCCTTGAAGCCTTGGATGAACCAAAAGCAAAATAAGCATATGCTGAGAGCAACAAGGCAAAGGGGGCACCATAGGGAATTTCCCCCCTCCCCAGCTCCATGCTCTGAACTCTTTCATTGCCACACTCAACATTTAGTGAATCTTTAGTAATCTTTGTCAATTAAGCAATGAAAGAGCCAAGGGATATCAATATGCTTAGGGCATTGTTTGACTTTAATCTGGCCCCTTGGGCCTGCATGAAAGGATCTGAAAACAAACTTAATTAGGAAGTAATATAAATTATAGAAAAGCCTAAGTTAAGTCTATCTACAGTCAAAAAGCTTGTACTGTGCTATCCTACCTTATGGAGAGAAAACAAGACTATTGTGGTGAGATCCTGAACTATCTATATCAAGGTCAAAGGGGAAAAAAGAGTGAATTGAGAAGGGAAGGAATTAATTAAAGTCTGGAGAATGTTTATGTAGTATACATTGGAGGTAGTGGCCCTTTAGAGCTGTATGCAACAAAATTTCATTTTAATGTATGCCGATTAGTGTACATTTAAAGTGACAATAAAGTTAGTCTAAGTCTAAGTCTATCGATTTAAATAGTAAGAAGCCTGTGACATGGAGACATGCAAGTTAATAAGTCTTTTAGTCAAGGAAAGGAGATAAAAGTACAGCATTCCTTTGCTAACTATTTCTTTATCAGTATAAATAATGCAGACAACAGGTGCATGCAAAATTAAATTCCACTGTTTGGAAGGTTGTCCTTAAATATGCCTATGGAAATGCCTACTACAAAGTAACCTTCTGAACTGTGGAGGCCATATGATTATGCTAGTCAGCCTCACTTTGCAATGCTATCATATGCATACTATTGTTGTAAAAGCTGGGAAGCTATGCAAAATGCCCTTATAGCTATAATCAAACCACTGAACTCACACATGATCTCAAAAGTTTGTTAGTACACTGATTGTAATGGTATATGAAGTCTGAAGTAGAAAAGGTGGATAAAGTGTTCTGAAGAACTCTTCCATAGTTTTCTGAAGATTAAACATGAGGGAGAGGGGGAATTTTCAACTTTCATCAATTTAAGATTGATGTCAGCCTTATGTGGTAGCCCAGACAAAAAGCACATCCAGGAGTATTAGCTTTAAATTTATTGTAAGGTAACATTAGCAGAATCTTGCAAATTTGAAATCTTGCAAATCTCCTGTCCTTCACTTTTATCTACCCCAAACTGGGTGTGTATGTGTGTGTGTGTGTTTTCTATTAGAAATGTTTTGATCATCTCTCCTCTTTTAGAGCCATCATTCCTTTATTATTCCATTGTCTAGACTCCATCTCTTACCCTGATAAATGTTTAAAGGTTACCCCTGTCCAGTCATGACTGACTTGAGGAGATGGTGTTTATCTCTGATTCTCAGCCAAAGGAGCCTGCAGTGTTTAAGAATTTTTTTTCCATTGTCATGTGGCAGTATGAAAATATGGAACACAGTAACCTTTCCTGCTGAGGTGGTACCTATTTATCTACATACACTTGCATGCTTTTGAACTGCTAGCTGCTAGCTGCTGTGAATAATAGAAGCTCTTCACATAGTGTTCAGGTCTTGTACCCGGGCTGTTGGCTTTCCAGCTGACAACTTCAGCATGTTAACCATTGAACCTTCGTGCCACCCCCATTACACTGATAGATCAACACAATAGTTGTAACTGAATAATATATGACTAAGCTTAAGTCATGCAGACATCAGAGTTTTTGTCACTATTGACTTTTTCTTTATTAAGGTTGGCCCATTGGATTGACAGAAGTGTTCCTATTTTCCTAATGCCTTTATGGCTGCATTTGATTCAAAAGTCTTGTAGCAAACATAACATTATAATCAATTCATAATCAGAAATGAACTACTTTTCAATTCCAAGATCAGGTATCTGCTATTTTCAGTTATTTAGCCTGACATTTTACAACTACAAGTAATTGTTACATAGTTAAAACTATTTTACCAGTAGAAACAAAACCAGCCTTAACTTTCATACCAATAATTTGACAAGACTTGCAGAGGCTGAAGCAAAAGAGAAATTGATGGAAGAAATAATAGGGGAAGCTGACAGAAGTGGTTAGACATGAAGGAATAATGTGGAGAATAAAGCAGAAAAGTACAATGTGTCAGTCCCCCAAAGTGCTTTTTCAAAAAGCAACTAGATTTTGTTTTTTCCTTGAAGATATTTCATTTATCATCCAAAAACCTTCTTCAGCTTTGAAGAAGCTTTTTGAGTGAAAAGCAAAATGTATTCAAGGAAAAAACAAGATCCAGTTGCCTTTTAGAGCAACCATCACCTGGATGACTGACAATCTCCATAAACAACCAGAAGTCAGGCAGCCTGGCTATAGAGATAGGAGCCCATCTTGTCTAAAAGATTACTTTGTCTTAAAGGTGCTAGCCACAATTATTGGTGAAATGTAATGAAATCTAATGAATAATGTCAGGGTTCCACACAACATCAGCAACACAATCAGAACACCAAAGAAACAAAAGTCCTTAGAATAAGATTTTATTGAAGACATTGTAATTGTACAGTCTAGAGAAATCCTGAATCTGAAATTCCCAGGCTTTCTCCCCCCAAGTACAGTGAAAGTTTCACCCCACTAATTAACACATTATTAATTTCTCACCAACCCCTTCAAAGAAAGTTCCAACATTCACTTCAGGCCCTCCTCTAGCAGGTGTCCACAACCCAAGGAAGATTCTTGTGAGAAATATTTTAGAAAGACTGTAGAATAGATAACAGCATCCGAGTCAGTCCTATCAACTTCCACTGCCCCAACTCTTCGGCCTTGCTAAAAATGTGTCAAAGCTAAAAAGTCTACTATATTAATGGCAAAAGCACCAACTAATAAATTTTCAGCACAAAATTCTCTTTAAGCTTGACAAATAGATCATGGGCGTTGAACCTTGAAGCCCAACATTGCCCATCAAACTTTGGAAAAGCCCATGAAGTTTTATTGGAAACATTTTCAGAAGTAGTTTGCCCTAGCCTGTTTCCTAGGGCTGAGAGAGAGTGCCTTTAACTACTACACAAAATTGGCTCTCTATTGTTTTTCTTGTTGTTATTCCACTACTACTGACAATCTACAATGAAATAAAAGTCAAAATTCAAAACAAAGATTATCATCTTTGTCATCGTCATAATCATAGCAATAACAACAGCAATAACACTTAGACTTGTATATACTGCTTTATAGTGCCTTACAGCCGTCTCTAAACAGCTTACAGCGTCAGCATATTGCCCCCAACAATTTGAGTCCTCATTTTACCCATCTCGGAAGGATGGAAGGCTGAGTCAACCTTGAATTTGGTGGGATTTGAACTGCCAAATTACAGGCAGTCGCAGTCAGCAGAAGGAGTGAGTCTGCAGTATTGCACTCTAACCATTGTGCCACCAAGGCTCTTCAATCACCACCCCATTTTAAAAGAGTCATTTTCCAACTCTTTTAAAAAGCCAGTAGAAGGTGTTAAGTTCCTCATGATCTCACAGATATTCAATTTCCAGATATCCAACTGGGGAAAAGTGTATTTTGCATCTAGTATTAATCTATTGTTTCTATGATCAACCTTAACAGCAGAGCAGTGTTCTACATCAGTTAATTAATGTCATACAAATTTTAGACAGATGCACAAATTAAAAAATGACCTCAAGTCAATGGTCTTTAATCTTTTTTCTTTAACAATATTCAGATTTGTACATTTGTGATTTGTGACCAAATAGTACAGTGCCTCAGATAGCTTGCTCAATCGTAATAGCCACAGAATTTAATGAGATTTCCATATTATTGCAGTAAGGACTCTCCATTAAAACACAATATCAGAGTATTAACATTTGGCTTTTCACTCACTTTTGTTAAAGCACCTCATATGCCACACAGTGGCTTCAAACTCAGTAGAATTATTACATGATTAAATGACCCAAAGACACAGAATTTTGTATGATTATCTACATTCAAAGTGGATATCCACCAGTAATTAATGTTGCCTTGGAAAAGGACTAGTATAATATGTACTTGTTGGCATGTTAATCAGTCTAATGTGCCTTGAATCACAGTTTTAGAATTGTGAATCACTGGATCATTTTGATCCTTAAATGCTTCCCCAAAGTTACATACATGGGATATGTGAGTGCATATGTCTCTCTCTGGGTAGAGGGAGAAAATAAAGAAAATGAAAGAAAGGATGGAAAGAGAAATGAGAGACAGAGAGGTGGAGATACAGATAATCACATATATATGACATGCAGACATAATATTATGTCAACCATCTAGTGCTTGGTGAGCAAATAATATCTATACAAAAATACCTCTTTTTCTATGCACATATATTATACATACATACACTTTCACACATACTTCCTTGCAGTCATATACAACATTTCAATTATCTATCGTCCTGTCTGTCTGTCTGTCTGTCTAAAAGTCAACATTGTTGTAATTCATCATCATTCAAGAAGAGTGTTGCTAATAATTTTCCAGTTTCTCTTCTTCCAGAATATAACAACAATATAACAACTCTGACTCACACAAATATTTCTTTTCTGGTGATCTCAATATCCATCCTAAACTCCTTTTCAGAAAAACAGCTCTTTTAACTGTGTGACTGACTACTTGAATAAATCAAATAATTAGGGGAAAATGTGTGTGGATATTGAAGTGAACGTCTTGTGTTTTCCCACACTGAAGTCAGCAACAAGCCTTTTGCTGAGTTGAATGATTCTGGATTATGCCTTTGATTTTAATATTCGGCAATAATAGCAGAGCTGATTGGATTAGAGCTATTCAACACAGAGTAATCAGCAGTGGCAGCCCTGATAGGATTAGAACAGTTCAGTTATTAAACACACATGCACATATCCAACTGTATACAACACAGGCCTCCATTAATTGGCAGGTTCGGTAGAGCCAGGAACTTGCCAAACAGTTATGTTTCAAATGAGCAGGTGTTTAGAATGGAAAAGCAATTAGCACTGACTGCATTAAGCTGTAGAATTTACCTCGAAGAGCTAATTTAAGCAATGGATTCACACTGTGAACTATTAACTGTCAGCCAATCTGATTTGCTCCAAGCAGCTAATGGAGGGCAACAGGCATCTTCACTGGATTATCATCTTTTCAATTCATTTTCTCTACTAGAGTCCTAAAATTTACACTTTACTATAGTTTTTAACAAACTGCTGGACTGTTTCTTTACTTCTCTCTCTCCCTGTCTTCCCCCACCCTCTCATCATTATATTTCTATGTCACTTAAGCCCTTAATGATGTAGTTGCAGAGAAATGTTATATTAATAATGGGTCTTAATGAGCTATTCTGGGGAAAAAAACCAAAGGTAGGTTAAAAAAATACTTTTAAAAATGACCATTGCTATCATTTACTGTAAGCGAGTAAGGTAATCTGTCTCCAGTTTGTAGCTTCCAGAAGAAAGCCAAATTGTTGAATTGAATGTAATGGGAGAAAAGAAGATGAGATTATCAGATTGATCAACAAGAAGTATCTACTGATAGAAGAGTTGTTAGGAGTGGACAGTGTTAAATAGATCTTGACAAGGGCCTTTCCAATATCACTAAGCTTCAGAATCTTAAATAGGATAATGGTTATGGATTACCAAAGAGACAATGTAAATGCTTTTTAATTTCTTTCTTTCTTTGTACCTGTGAGTCAGATTTAATTCTTGGAGTCTATCTAGACAAGAGTTTTCTTGACAACTTTTTTGTTGGAAGTTTATCCTTGTCTTCTGCATAGGGCTGAGACAAAGCTCCTGGCCCAATATCACCCATTGGTTTCATTCCTAAGGCAGAACTAGAACTCACATCTCCTAGTTTTAACCTAACTATTATACATTAGAAATACCCCAAAATGCCAGTGCTTTGACTTTCTTCATGTTCCTTTTATCCATTTTATGGTAAAATAGTATATAATACTCCCTGAAGGTACTTCTTCAACTCAATGATCTTGGGTGATAGAGGGGAGATACTGCTAGTGATTTTACAACTATAGGATTCCAATGTTATAAATCACCAACTGATGGCAGTGTGGGTATGCTCTGACATATTCTTTATCATATGTTTATCATTTTACTTGGCAAGAAGTTGGTATGAGAAAAAGTCATGTTGCTTTTATTTGTGAAAAGGAAGCCTTCAGTGAGTATCACTCAGTGTGCTTTAAGCAACTAATGCTGCTTAATTTTTTTATGCCAAGGAAATCCCTCCAATCCAAACTCATTGTGAAATGCAGATTTTTTTTTATGACAATGTCTGGGTTGACACGAGTATTGTGCATTGTTAGAACAAAACAAAACAAGATGAATGTGAAAGAGCTGATTTGTATGATCAAGAACAATGTGGGAGACTTGTGATAACAATTGATGAGTTTCACATGAGAAACATTAATATTAATGATTAAGGACAATTAGTGAATCACTTTAAGGAAGATTGCTGTCAAGGTTTGCTTTGTGTAGGAATGTGTGGATCACATTATTGATGTTCCCCAATATCAGAAGATTTGTGCAAGATAAATCCCTCACATGTTGATGGCAAAGATAAATAAAAGCATCAGGAGGTGAAAATGACCAGCAATTGTTGTCACTCTGTAGGAATAAAGGTCTGGAATTTTTCACAGCATTGTGTCAGTGTATAAAATATAGTGTTATCATTATAACCGTAACACAGGGGTGTCAAACTGGATTTCTTTGAGGGCCAGATTAGCATTGTAGTTCTCCTCCAACTGGCCAGGGGGGTACAGATGGGACAGACGTGTACTGCAGCACTTTGCCAGACAAAATGGAGGTGGGAGGTCACACATGCCCTCCTGTGCCTCATTTTGGCCAGCAGAGTGGTGTAGGAGGCCATCCAGGCCAAAATGGTGTGTGAGGGGGCATGTGTGGCCCCTCCATGCCCGTTTTGGCTGCCAGAGACCCCGTGGGCCAGTTCTTTGCTATTTCCAGGCAGGCCTGCAGGCCAGATTTAAGCACCCTGAGGGCTGGATCTGGCCCTCAGTTCTTCAGTTTGACACCCCTGCCTTAACACATCAATGACTAGTCCACCGAATATCATCAGAAAGCTTCACCTATAGGAGTATGGGATCAAACCTAGGAAAATTCACAATTAGGATTTTTTTTAAAATGCAGATGGTGTTATTCACATGGATTTCTTTGAACCTGGAACCATTATCAACACTGAGTATTTCATTAAAGGTAAAGTAGTCCCTGTGGATTTTACTCCAGTAGTCGTTGCTGACTTTAGGGGATGGTGCTTATCTCAATTGAGCCAGTGTTGTCCAAAGATATTTCCGGGGTCATGACATCATGCTGTTAACCTTCCCACCAAAATTATACCTATTTATCTACTCACATGTCATGCTTACGAACTGCTAGGTTGTCAGCAGCTGAGGCAAAGACAGGTGTTTACCCCATCATGTGGCACTCAAATCTTGAACACAGCATCTAAACTGCTGAGCCACTGCAGTGCCCAAGTATTACATAGCAAAACGTAAAATTTAAAACATGATTAAGCAGAGTTTGGAAATACAAGAATGAAATTTTGCTGCCATGTGTAATACTATGTCTTACACCTCATGAGCCACCTATGATTGCACAGTTGCATCTCATTGATATGCCCCATCTATTATACAGTGCAGAATTGTCACTATACAACTCACCTTTTCCCAAAGTTGAAGGAATATTTCTGTGGCTCTCTGTTGGACTCAGATGAAGAGGTGGAAAGAATAGTCAAGAATTAATTGAAGAGATAAAATATGTCTGCTGTGACAGCTTTAACAAACTTGTCCATCCTTGATAGAAATATGTAGCAATTGGTGGTTATTATATGGAGAAGTAAATACAGCTAATAAAAGAGCTTATTTTAAGATTTTTTTTGTTTCATATATTAAAATATGCGTAATTACATTAATATCATGGAGGCAAAGGCATTATTTTTTTACTTAACCCTTCTATAAAAAGTGGAAGGAAGGAAAGGCCAAGTAGCCTATCCCATAGGTGGGATTCAACCAGTTCATGCCTATTCGCTAGAACTGGTTGTTAACTTTCTAAGCAGTTTGGAGAACTGCTGGTTCAGCTGGTCATTAGGGCAGAGAACTGATCGTTAAATTATTTGAATCCCATCACTGGCCTATCCCATATCTAAGGAGTTGTCAAGAGTACCTTTTTTTTTTCTTTGAATTAAAGAAGATAAATGTTATGTATACATAGCAATCTGACTCTAGACTGGACTTTCTTATGCATGCACAAATATATGACACTCTTCCCTAAGCTGTCCTTGAAAACTAAGATCCCTTACATAGAGAGGCAAATGCTGCTGTGATTGTGGACATGTAGAAACAACAGGACATGCTGTTTCTAGTGCCTATACTGTAATTCTGAATGTACTGTCCTCATTTAACTATTGTTGTATAAATACTCAGGCTGCTCAGAACTATTTTACATCTCCCTGCTGCTCTTAGTTATCAACCCTGTTACAATATATAGTGCTGCTAGGTTTCGTGCAGCTACACTCGAAATACATCAGAAGATGATCCGATGTCACAAATTAATTTTAATGAATATCTAGAATGTGATAGATTTAGTTTGTTTTAATGTCCATTTACTGATTTTATTTTTGGACCCTTTTTAGACTTTTGAAAATATGTTTAGCTCTTTATGTAATTTTTATTTTTGAAGTTTGTATTATTTATGTTTTTCAGTTTTTTGTATCCCATCATCCTTATGCTGATCTTTGACTGTAATACACAATGATTGATAGCTAGGTAGCTAGATAAATAGAAAGATAGACAAAAGTTATACAGCTGCCCAACTCAAACACTAAAACTCTGGTTGGCGTACAACAACAACAAAACAAGAACAAAACAAGAAACCTCAAAGTATAATAAAAAAGGTGGGGGGACTCTACTCAACTAGATGTCAGGGTTGCACACAACATCAGCAATGCAATCAGAATTACAAAGAGAGAAAGTCCATAGAATAAGATTTTTTTTGAAGATATTGTACTGGTACGGTCTGGAGAAATCCTGAATCTAAAATTCCTGGGCTTTCTCCACCCAAGTAAAATTGAAAGTTCCACCCCACTGATTATCACATTAATTTCTCAACAACTCCTTCAAAGAAAGTTCCAATGTTCACTTCAGACCATCCCCTCGCAGGTGACCTCACTCAGAGAACTTTCACATGAGAAACTATTTGAGAAGAATGCAAAAGAGTGGTTCTATCAACTTCCACTCCCCCAATCCATTGGCCTTGCAGAGAGAAAATGTGTAAAAGCTAAAAGGTCCCATATATTATGCAAAAGCAAAAGCTAATACTTTTCAGCAGAAGGGGAGGGTCACGGGGAGCTGCCCGGCAAAGTGGGAGAGGCCACTGACGCCCACGTGTCTTTGTAGGCATGGGATGCCGAATGCAGCAGCCATGAAGAAGGTAAGAGAGCGGCAGGCGGGCAGGCAGGGGCGGCTCTGCAGCAGCAATGCCAGCTCTTCTCCTGCTGCCCAGGTGCTGCTGATGGGGAAATATATTAAATTTGCATGAACACAACTTACTCTTAACTAATCATCTAAATTATACTGTTAAGGCCTGCTGTGTTTCCACATGCGCAGAACTCTTCTATGACCTAATGCTTTCCCAGCGTGGGAAAACTCTTTAATTTGTTTGGTAATTATTGAGGTATTAGGTTTTGGTAATAAGTTTATACATGTTATTTCAAAATTGTATCAAAAAAGTAGTGCAAGAGTGAAG
>JAEANM010016555.1:0-13234 GCA_017656035.1 Myanophis thanlyinensis
TCCTTTGCAGCACCCGGAAGTCCTCATGCTGCTTCCGGAAGGTCAGCAGCTCCCAGAAGTCACCAGAAGTCTTTGGGTATTGGCGACGGGGCAATGGGGCGATGGGGCGGCCCCAGGAGTTCCATCGTGTCGCTCCGCCTCTCTTCGGCCTATGGGATTTTTCCAATGATCTTCTTACCATCTTTCTGTTGTTCCTCCACACATGTGCTCCATGTGTGGTTTAGAGCCGGGTCAGAAATAACTCCAGTGTGCTTGGCGTGCATGTGCACACACCAAACCAGTAGCAAAACTGATTGGATTCCACCCCTGCCTACAAATTTAGTAACTGTTCTTAGCATTGCATTCTTCTGGACAGAGAGATCAGATGCACCTGGGATCTGTTGGAATCATCTCCCAGCTTAAGAGTCACAGCCCCAATTTCCCTTATGATCACTGAGACCACTTTGGTCTTTACTTTCTACATGTCCTGGTACTTCTCCAGTTTCTCATGCTTTCTTCCTGACATAGCTGTCACTTGGCATCCACCGCTGACTTCTAGTCCTTGTTGGCTACCCTAATTGTTTAATTGGTAGGTATCTGCTTGTTCGTCTGCATCTGGAGGTGTTCACTCCCAATACGATACAACCCTTCTCTCATTTAGGCACCTTTAGTAAATAATGCTGCATAGCAGTGTTTAGTAAATAATGCTAATAGTAAATAAAGCAAAGCCACCCTCCAGTTAAAAATCACAGCAGTGGCAGCACATAGCTAACTTTTGTGGGAAAAAAAAGCTAATTTTGATTAGCATTTAGCTGGAAAACTATTAAGAAGCCCTACAGCTGTAGATTATTTATTTATTATTTCAATTTGTGTAGCTAGCTACTCATCATGCAATTGTGGGAATCTCACAGAGGCTATAAAAAAAAGAAAAGAAATAAGTAAAAAAGATATCCTGCTGGAGGCAGCTTAGGTACCAAACCTTAGAACTGAGCTCACAAAACAACCTGATCTCACAAAATAGTTTTTTTTTTTTCCTGATGTGGGGAGGAAAAGAGATCGAAGTATTTTTTATAAAGTCTCTTATGATCAGGACAATCTACATTTGGGGGAGGGCACGACTGTTCTATGGGGTAGATATAACAATAGAGAAGGCCTGCCTTGTTTGTCCCAAGAGGACACTGCTTAATTCATAGGTCCTGGAGCATATCAACTGTGCAACATCTTATAAGATGAGCAGAAATAACTGGTGACAGACAGTCCTGCAAATACCCAGGAGCTAGCTGTGTCACGCAGAAATTTATAGGGAAATACCAGTTCCTTAAATTTCATCAGAAAGCCTACAACTAATCAATGCATCTTGTGTAATGGTGGTGTTTATGCGACCATAATCACTCATGCCTTTGTTTTAAATTTAGAAAAAATAACATCCAACCTAATTTTATTTATTCAACCAGATTCAATTCTTGCTGTCATGTATGATTCTCATAGCTAAAATAGAGGTTTCCTGGAGATAACATTTTTTTGAAAATTAGAGACAGGGAAAAAATACAACCATAGAGCCTTCATAAAAATATCCATCACCAACATAGATTATAAATATCCAATATAGATTAAACATGGAAAGAATTGTGAAAGTGTTTAGGTATTTTCAGTGGTGGAATTCAACCGGTTTTACTACCGGTTCGGTGACATGGTTCAGTGCACACACCAACCGTACTGCCGTATGGCTTCTACAGCTAAAGTTTTTCCATTCCAGAGGCAGCCCAGGTGATTAGGAAGGCTGTGGAGGCCCCAAAAATAGCTGTTCCAGGCTATTTAGGTTAATAAATCAGAAACAAAAACAAAAACAAGGGGATATAAGATAGGAAAGGAGAGGGGTGGGTGGGCAGGACCAAACTTGAACACTGCTACTGGTTCAGTAGAACCGGTGTGTCCAGACTGAATTACACCACTGGGTATTTTACTAACATCTAATTCTGAAAATATTACAGTTGTTAATTTCTTCTGTGTTAGCTTGCACCAAATAAGTTCCGGCAAGTTCTTTCTCTCTTACATTAATTTTAGCAATATCTACTGGGAGGAAAGGAAGAGAGTGAGGAAAAGAAATAATTCTTCTTCATGCATTCTTTTCTTACACCCAGGTTTAGTTTCACTACAGTGTTAATCTCAAATTCTTAAAAGATTCAAAGGGACATTTTATCTTTTATCTTCAACAAATTCCTAATTAACTGACATTCATGTTTACATGCTGTTATTAATCTACTTGGTGGCTTACAAAGATATAGATTAGAGCCATTTGCTGAAATTGTGCTACACAAAGATAAAGCAGTAAAGAGAAGGTGGTGGAAGGAGAATGAGGGGGACAGGGGAGTGCAAAAAATAAAGAGCAAACTTTAAAAAAAATCCTAAATAAATACACATAAATACTAAAAACACAAGGAACTGCAACCAATGCTTAAACCAAAATGGATAGCAAAAGATACTGCAAGCAAAATTTAGAGACATAAGGTGCATTAGAAGATAGGGTTGCTTCAGGACATTGAGCATAAATATTATCTGGGGTGAGAAACTTTAAAATCTCCATGCAAACTGTTAAATCCTGTGGGATTCAGATTCCACACAGCTGTTAGAGACTTATCTGCTTCATCAATGGGAATTTAAACATCTCATTGGCAGGGCTCTTAAGAATGAGCCTGGAGCAGTGGTTTTCTTTGATCAAGGGAAGAGAAAGACAGTCTGAAGTTTGTGCTGCACATGTAAAACACTGTGTATTTAATTCCGTTTCTAATGCAACACAGGGTAATTTTAATTGGAGTAACTGGGACTTCCTCTAAAAGGGAAAAAATTTCATTGTTTCATAATCAGTTTCAGTATACTGAGGGGTAATGGGTTTTAGAAATAATCGATTCCCAACTACCCACTAGGTAGAAAATCAATTGCATGGGTAAATCAATTCCATGGGAAGACACTAGAACTGTACTTTATTGAAGTTGGCTATAAGAACACAATTTTGAAAGTTACTTTACTTCCCTTCCTCCTTAGTGAATGAAGAAGGAACTTACCCAAATGAATTCTGAATTCCATCTTGTTTCATAGAAGTTAAAGAACATTTTATCCCTTTTTCCTTCTGTTATCTGCTTGCATATTTTGGTCACGTGCATTTGATGCTGTATGTGCATTTGATGCTTGTAAAAGGGGATGTGATTGTGCCATTTTGACTTTTTTATTACTTAAGCTATATTTTTAATCCTCCCATGGAAAATGGAGTTTGGAAAGCTAGCAAAAAGCCCCCACAAAAGTTAATTAGAGACAAAGAAAGTATCAGACATTAAAATATAAATAATAATAATCAACAATATTATGGCCACATTAGAACTAATGAATCTTCAGGGGGGAAAAAAAGCAGTGCTTTCACATGCTTCATGTACTGTACATTGTAAGGAAAAGGAGATATATGACCAGCTTGTGGGTCATTTCTGAAGATAATGCCATACAGTGGAACACAAATTACTACCTTTAAAGAATCCTAGGATACATTTGCTAGAGTCCAGAGGAATATCCAAGGCACAAATTACATCTTTGTGGATGGAGAATGACTTCAAAATCTACATTATTGGATTGTCCAGATGTTTATTGACAAATGACTACAACTTGATAGGATTTCATCTGAGATTTTTCACCCAATTCAGATCTTTATCCTTAAGTGACAGATGACTTCTGGCTGTTTCATGTAGATGTTAAATAGGATGGGTAAGAGAAAAAATCTGTGGGATTTCATATTAGAATATTCACAGATTTGAGCATTTCCTCCCAAGACAATCAACCAGATTGGCCTTTTCAGGAAGGAAATAACTCTTATAAGTAGTCCACAAAATACCCTAGTAGTTAATGGAATGGAGTGCAATTTAGAAGTCTAATAGGATGAAGGAGACTCACTCTCTACTTCCAGGTCCCAACAAAGGTGAACCACTCACACTTTGCATTCCTTATTTACTCTTAACAGTCTACCATGCCCTCAAAATATAAGCCTCACAATAATTTCTAACTAATTAATAATGGAACTATATTATTGACGTACACTGACCACCCTGATCATCAAAGCAAAGCAAAGCAACAACAAGGAAAAATGGTTCCGTATTCTCTTGGAAACCAAAGTCCATACTGAGCAATATAAATGGCTGTTGTAATATCACAATAGGATGGATTCTTTGGTGTGTGTGTGTGTGATTTTCTTTTAGTATTATTTCATACTTTCTACTTTTTAGCAAAATGGAAATCATTCATTATAAATTACATTTACTCAGAGATATCTATAGGTATATGTATTGTATATGAACAAACATAATGTAATTTAAAACAAATCATTGGTCATTTATTGGTCCTTCTGATTTATCATATAGGGTACAAAGCTTTGGATCACTAGGAGTGTGGAATTCTTCCCTTTATGTGGAAGCCTGCATTTTTCTTAATGCTTTACTTGACACTTTGCTATGTTCTATTCCAGCGGGGTCAAACTTGCTACATCATAGCAGCATCACATGATGTATCAGGACTTTTTTCCCCTTCTCTAAATCGGGCAGGGCCAGCATGTGATGCATCTGGCCCATGGGCCACAAGTTTGACAGCCCTGTTCTACTCAGTTCTGCAATTCTAATCACAAACAGCAAGAATCCTCTACTGAATAAATCTACACCAGGTGTACAGCCATCTATGGTCACACACTGGTCAACACAAACCAAGTGGTGTGACTATAATGATTAATGCATCTAGTATAAAACTAAGTGATCTTGCATCACAACTTATTTCATTTCCAGAGTACTTTATTTGATTGCTACTTTAGTTCTCATGAGCAAAAAAAAAATATTTTTATATCATATGGTTCCACCAAATGGTTATAATTAATGGGTAGAGAACACTAACCATCCTAATCTTGGCATATGGGTGGGTGGAAAAGATGGATGTGTAGTGTTGAAAGTTATTCATATGTCAAATCAATTTTCATTGTTAAAAGGAAAGGAGACACTAAGATAGGAACTCATCGTGTAAAAGAGCCATTGTGGTGCAGTGATGAGAATGTAGTATTGCAGGCTAATTTTGCTGACTGCCAGCAGTTTGATTCTGAATAATTCAAGGTTGACTCACCATTTCATCCTTCCAAGATCAGTAAAATGAGGACCCAAATTGTTGGAGGTTATATGTTGACTTTATAAACTGCTTAGAGAGAGTTATACAGTACTGTGAAGCAGTATATAAGTGTTACGTGCTGCTGCTAATCTAATCTACAACCACAAAACTATGGGAATATTCTCTTTTTCTTCCATATTATGCATTCACATTACTTAATGTGAATATAAAGATATCCCCAAAGTGTTTATTGAGTTTGAGAAAAAAGCCATATCTTCATGCCTCTTCATGATTGAAAATATTAATCAGACACTGAAAGACACAAAGAAAAAACATTTGCATTGAATAATGTATAAAAGCTTTTATAATCAATATATTTTTTCAAAGCCGAAGTTCCAATTGCATTTCAAATTAAAACCATATAGAGATGATAAGTTTCATGCACAGTAAACTCAGACTCCAAAGATGTTGATCGTTCTAATTTCAAAGGTAGAATTATATTTTCTAAGAATATCATTCAACAATCAAGGATCTTTAAAAGTAAGATTTAATCTGTCCTTATAAAACAGATTAAAGGAAACTTTAAGTACCAGTCTAGCTTTGTCTTCTTGCTTTATAAACTGTGTCTATAATATTCTACAAAGATATCTCCAATGTTTAAAAATAATATTAACAGTTATGAGATTAGAAGAAAAAAATAGAAAGATAGTGATAGAAAATAATTAGCTAAGGTAAATACCCTGATAGCAAATAGCACTTAGATTTATCACATTACATCATCTCATATCATCACATTGCACAGCTGCAGACCTCAGATTAAACTCTAGAAAAATGGTACCATTCACACTATAATGTAAATAAATAGCTTGTCCAGAAATATGGGTTCTGGTGTGAGAACTCTCATTCAAAAGTGAGTTCTCTCTGTAAAAATAGTAAATAAAGATCATAGCCATATGGGTCTTTGACTAATTCTGGCCCTACCTAGATGAGGAACATCTGGTGATAGTGCACTACTCAGCACAACCTTTGAAGAGGACTTGCAAACCACACTGGGTATAGTAGACAAGTTCAGTGGTGGTATACAGGCTAGTCACACCAGTTCTAGTGAACCAGTAGTGTAATGACGTTTGGTCTTGCCCACTCAGCCCTGCCCTATCCTGTTCTATATCCCCTTCTTTTTTCTTTGAAAACAGCTGAATTGCATGGAACAGCTGTTTTGCGTGCCTCTGCAACTTTCCTCCTGACCAAGGCTGCCTCCGGTAAGGAAATACTTGCAGTTTAGAAGCCACATGAAGCATGTGCACACTGAACCAATAGTAAAACTGGTTGCATCCCACCCCAGATAGTCCTCAGGCAAAACTCACTATTGCAGTACAATTCAATCCTTAGCTACATTATTTATTGGGAGGCTTCTGGGTCCAGTTAAAGTGCTGGTGATCACCTGTGAAGTCCCTGATAGTATGACTTTAGATGACTTTTTGGATCACTCTCTTCAAAATTCTTTCCTCCATTCATGTCATTTACAGGGAGACTGCTCAAATTCCCACCCCATTAGAAGTTAAAGACATTGTGCATCAGAAGGCAAACCACCTCTGTGGTAGCCTCGCTGATTTGAAATTCTTTAATTTCAGAGATGCAGAAGCTCCAAACTGCTGACATTTTTTTCAAGACTGTGACAAGCAATTTTATTCCAGTGAGATTTTAAAGGCTCAAACAGCAGCTGTGGGTTGGGTGGGGTGATCAAAACCAGGAAAGTGGGACTTCAGAAGGGGATAATGCACTATCTGCACTCATACTGATCCCCCTTCCCCCTTCAAGGAAAGTTAACAGTGACTGGCAGCCATTTTCTTTTCTTTTATAAGATTGTATACAGATTGTCCTTTACTTATAATTGGTTGCTTAGCAACCGTACAAAGCTATGATTGACCTCCCTTGAGATATGTATAATCATTTTAGAAGTTAAAATAGCCAAAGTACTCCCTGCAATCACATGATTGCACGTTGAGCAGTCAGCAATTAGGGCCATTTCCAGCATCCTGCAGTCATGTGACTACATTTTATGACAGTTTTGCAAAAACCCTACATTTATTTACTGTTTTTGACAAAATCGGACGATAGTGAACCATTAATTCACTTAATAACCACAGTGTTTGCTTAACAACCACTACAAGGCCATAACATATGGTTGATCATGTGGGGGACCCATTTTATGACTGTCGTGATTTACAACCATGATGGGCAGGCTTTATTACACTTGCAAATTAAGCACTACCTATATGCTTTGGAAGATTAATTTATTTTCTGTTGTATGTGAGGTTTATGACTCGGTATTATGTTTTATGATGATATCTTCAGCAGAATTGGATGATAAGTAGGATGTAAACAAAATTAATGAAACAACCAAACAAATAAAAATTCAAAGCATGCCAATGTATCCGCCACTCATTAAAGACTTGGCATAAAAGAGTTGCACTCTAAAGAACAGCATTGCCCTCTCAAAGCACATCTGCATTCCTTTGATCCACAATAAAAACAGAAGTACCCACTGTGTTGCCAATAAATCATATCTGAAACAAGCAGGTTAACATGGGTTAATAGCATGGAGCACATATTCAGATGCTATCCAATTTTTCCTGTCTCAAGGTTAAAAACAGTACAGTGTTAAATTTATTGTTGTTGGGGTTTTTTTATATATGCAGGCTGAAAATGGTTACAACAAAGGACCATCTCTATCAAAAACAAATAGTTATTTTTGAGGCAATGGAAAACGTAAGAATTCCTAATTCCTGCTATAATATGAAAGACAGGAAACACTTCTTGTTTTGGACAAAAAGAAAGTCAGCAGGCAAATAAACGGGAAGACTCCATACAATTTTAGACATCTTTTTGAGGTGCAATTAGAGTACAATGAACATAATCTGAAACTATAGTTTCATGCTGTCATAAATAGCTTTATTTCAATGGCACTTAGACAAACTTCAAAGCTAAATGCAGTGTCGTCTGAATCACAGGATTTGAGATTTGTCTTCAGGGATTAACTTTGCCATTTTATTTGATAAAGCTAAAATGTTAGCTTCTGTCCATAAATAGACACAGGACACCATTTAGAATTGGAATCTAAATCCTGTGGTTGAATGTAGAATCCTATTTTATAGAAATAATACATACCACCAATTGAATGTTTGTCTACATTCTGTGGAGAATTCTGTCACAATGAATTCTAATGGCAGGATTATTTTGATAAGGTTCTCACTAAGGAAAAATAAAGTTTCCCTGTCTAGTCATGTCAGACTCTAGGGCGTGATCTCTGTTTCTTGGCCAAGGGAGCCAATATTGTCCGAAGACATTTTCCATGGTCATGTCGCCAGCATGCGACATGCTGTGTAGCAGTGTAGCAGTGCTGCTACTTTTCCACTAAAGTGGTATCTATTTATCTACTTATATCTACACCTAGATATGAGGAATGGGAGTATACAGTACCCCATTGGATGGCGCACAGGTCTCAAACCCAGGCTATCAGTTTTCCATCTGACAAACTCAGTGTCTTTAACCACTGAGCCATTGCACCCACTAAAATTCTCACTACTCCTTCAAAAATATAAACTCTTACTTCTTTTTGATGGATGCCAGACTGGAAAATGGCAAATGCAAAATGGCAAAGCTAAACAGCCTACTAAAAAGAAGAGACATCACCCTGCCAACAAAGGTGAGTATAGTCAAGGCTATGGTTTTCCCAGTTGCAATGCATGGCTGTGAAAGTTGGACCATAAGAAAGGCTGAGCGCCAAAGAATTGAGGCCTTTGAACTACAGTGCTGGAGAAGACTCCTGAGAATCCCTTGGACTGCAAAGTGAACAAACCAGTCAGTCCTAGAAGAGATCAATCCTGACTGCTCTTTGGAAGGCCAGATCCTGAAGATGAAACTCAAATACTTTGGCCACCTAATGAGAAGGAAGGACTCACTGGAGAAGAGCCTAATGCTGGGACTGATTGAGGGCAAAAAGAAGAAGGGGATGGCAGAGAATGGCTGGATGAAGTCACTGGAGCAGTCAGCCTGAGCTTAAATGGACTCCAGGGGAAGGTAGAGGAGAGGAAGGCCTGGGGGAACATTGTCCATGGGGTCACAGTGAGATGGACACGACTTCACATCTAACAACAAGAAGACTGGAAAAAGGTCTTAGTATCAGTTTACTTGGTCAGTTCAGCTCTTCTTTAATATTATCATCTGCATTATTTGTTATAGAGTAAAATGTCTTCCTCTTAATGTTCATATTGAAAATAGTGTACAGAATGAATTCATTTTTTTCTTTTATTTTCAGAAACCAAAGTCTTTTAATCCAGAATTCTCACTTTTGTTACTCAGTTTTTGTTATGTAAAGTTATTTCTTGAAAACATATTCTGTGCCTATAACTCATTTTTGGTGTATGTTACTTCTTTTTTTTAAAGCCCTGATTACCAATCTGTTATTTGAGTAGATATTAAGTTGATATTAAAATTTTAATATTAAGCTATAAGAGAAAGTAAGGACCAGGATATTTAGGATAATCTAAACACTAGTAGGTAGGCACCACATCTTCTAATGTTTACTTTGGCTTATGATGATCATTATATGCTAAAACATTCCACCACAATCCTGTCCCTCCCCCCCCCCCACAAATGCAGACTATAAAATAGTGTAGGTATGCATTAAAGATGTTTAACCATCTTCCTATGTAAAGCATGTTAGCACTATATTAATGATAATGGCTACCGGCCCCTTTTAAAAATGCACATGGTTTTCTATGTGTACATCTATCTTCTTTTGTGATTCTTTAGAGCCTTTTATAGAGTGACATCACATTCTCCCAATATTTAATGGGAATGATTTATGAGGGCAGAGTTAATGGATGTTCTTAGCCCTACTTGAAACTAAATATAGATTCAGGTTAAAAAGGGAATTGCAAATACCTATCACAATTGGAATATATCTCATGTCAAGGTGGGCATCATAATACCAAAGCTTTCTTCTGGTATATAATACAAAACAGTCATTTCCTGGTGCTTCTTTGTCACAAATAATTACAGCTGTCACCATAAAATATCACCAGACAAGGTTGGTTCCTGCAATTGTTTAGTCAAGTTGAGTTTAGGTTTTTCAATTTTGTCAAGAGGTCAATGAATAGGACTTGCTCAATGATTGGAAGAAGGAAAAAGGGAAGAGAGAGAGAGAGAAAATGTGAAGGTTATAAAAACATAATCCACTGGAGACTTTAAATGGGTTATTATTTCATTTATTTACAGAAGGCAGATTAATAAGGATGAGAAACCATAATCATATATTCACAGCATATGAAAAGCAAAAAATATGAAAAGCAAAAACCAAAAGCAAAAATTAAGCTTTTAAACATGATACTTAATGAATACCAAACTACAATTTATTGTTATTTTTGGAACTCAATCCTTTTCAATTTTCAAATTGAAAATTCAATTTTCAAACCCAATCCTATTCAAAATCTATTGCCTATTGGGGTTTTGAAGAGGACAGTTCATGGCCATCATTATTGTTCCTTCTTCTGTTGCTCCTAATTTCTTTTATTGGTTACTTTTCTTACTGTTTGTGTGATTTTCACCCTATTGCTTGCTCTATAAAGGAGTACCATAATAGATACCATGACAGATATGTATGGGGCTGCGTATACACTTCATAAAGAATAAGAGCCTTCTGAATCAAGCAATATAACTCTATTATAATATCCATCTTATGTAATTTGGACCCCCATACATATGGACTAGAAAGTCTATTCCACCACTGTAAATTTCTAGCTACTACTAATAAAAATATTTTCCTTGACAACTAACAGTGACATCTTCCAGGAACGGGACCACTCTTCTTTTAAGTTTCTCTGAGTTCATGCTATCAACCCATATCATCAAATGCCATAGCTATTACTATATCAAAGATATAGCAAAGAAAAACAAACTTCTATACATTTTGTATAATGTGACATCGATGCTTTTGTTAAATGCCACAGAAATGTGAAGACATTAGCCAAAGGAATCAAAGTACTTGAAGTATATACAAAGTATATTCATGACTTTGAAAAAAAAATCAGATTGAGGTTAAGGGTTTTGAAAACAAAATTGATTACTAATTGAAGATGTTCACCTTCAAGCAGAGCTGGCTAAGATGAATCTCTTGGGAATCTGCTGGTGTGACTCTCCAATTAAGTTAAAGAAGATGTGGAAATTATTGATGAGCTGAAAATGAGGTAGTTTACTTTCCATTTTGCTGTCTTACAAAATATGGAATGTCTTCACCTCCCACCAGGAAATCCAAAAGCAGTTATAATTTCAGTTACAGAACCTCAGATAATTTCTCCTAGAATTGACTTATTAGCATTTTCAGAGCTTTTTTATTATGGTATGATAACTTCATTAACACTGTAGTTTTTTCTCCAGTTCAACAGAATGGACAATTCCTAAAGTGCATGTGTATGATGACGCAAGTGATTATACTATACTCTAATGAATTTAGACTATGCTATTACTCTTAAATAATTGATTTGTATAATGCTAGGAAATCTAGGTCCCAGAGCAACTCCATGCCACATCAGAAATATTGCTAATAAACCGAGTATGTGTCAGAGATATTGGTGTACTTAAGCCAAATAGTTTTATAGTTCACTAAAGAAACAGGACCAACAAGTGCCAAGTTTAATTAGATAGAAGTGTTACATATATCTTTACATTTGGCATTCTATTTTGAAATTACTGTAGATCAGCTAGAAATAGTATGGCCAAAGATAAGGCTATTTCAGCAGATGCTATGGCAGTGGAAATGCACCATTTCATCACCAGCTTGATCCAGATTTTAAGAAGAAATATCAGGAAATATATCAAAGGTTATGGTTACATAGCCAACTTTTTTTCTTGGATACTGCATTCATAAACTGAAGCAAAGGATTACAAGTAGATCAGAAGCTTGTCAATACTTTCTGCATCCTCTTTAACTTAATTGGGCTGGTTGCACCAGTAGATTCCCAGTAGATTTGTTTCAGTATGCTACACTTGAAGTTGAATCCACTTTCAGTCAGTAATTAATGTTGTTTTCCAAACTTTTGAAAACAAGGCCAGTTAGCATCCAGTTACTTAGCTGATTCTGAATCATTCCCTCTGCTTTGTTGGTAAGTTTGGACATATGCATCATTTTAAAAAGTATATTTGTTTTATTTCAAGCTAATGTTATTATTTGCTAAAAGCAACAATAATCTGTGCATGGTTTTTGAACTTATTTTTTAAGATATTCTCTTTCCCAGCCTTCCCCGCCTCCCTTTTCAGTGTTGTTCTGCTTACCTTTTGAGACAATCAATAGTGTCCTAACAGCAATAGCAATATCACTTAGACTTACAGTATACCACTTAACAGTGCTGTATAATCCTCTGTAAGCAGTTTACAAAATCAGCACATTGCCCCCAACAATCTGGGTCTAAAATCTAAACCACTGCAGAGTTATAATGTAATGTCCATATAAAAAAATATCCCTGCTGTTGGGCATGCATATGTGTGATTCCAGAGCACTGCAAGAGACAGAACTATTTTGCAAAGGGAGATAAGGGACTTAAGAAGCAAACCAAATGGTTTAAACTGCTTAAACCTAAGATCCAAACTTTTGTTTTCCCAGTTTGGAAAGTCTCTTGCTTCCGAGATTTTCTTCAAGCATCTCAACTTCCAAAATTGAGATGGCCTGTCCTCATTTGAGGAGAGGATATAATCTTTGGAAAACAATTTTTCTAAAGCCTTCAATCATACAAAGTCCATCTTCGTTATAAATGCTTCTTGTTTGTACATACAAGAAAAGTACAAGTTGCTTGCTTAATTTCTTAACTATTTCACTAAGTGTAAGTTAAATATACAAGAAATTTCTGACCAGTTTTCTCCAAAAAGTGCAATGTTCACAGAAACCAACAAGACAGTAATCTCTATATGGGTAGAATCTTTAAAACTGCCCTGAAAGAATAACTACAGTGGTACCTCTACTTACAAAGAGCTCTACTTACAAAATTTTCGACTTACAATTTTTTTTTTGAGAAAAAAATAGTCTCTACTTACAAATTATGTTCCAAGATACAAAAGGCCATCAGCTCGGGCAGGT
>JAEANM010016556.1:0-13234 GCA_017656035.1 Myanophis thanlyinensis
CACACACACACACCAGTACATTTTTCCAGCTACTATTAACATTTATACAGTGATTATCAGTAGTTGTCCAAGATTTCAGATGGGGAATCTTATCCTATCTTATGATAGATGCCAGGAATCAAAAATGGCATATTCTGCACATAAAACATGTGATTTACCACTGAGCCATAAACTTCTCTTCAACATTTCGGTGAAAAGAGAAGAAGGTGATTTAATGCTTTTGCAAGTGTTAGGGTTTATTTTTGGACAGCCCGTGTTTTGGAGGACAACATGTTTGATACTAATACTGATAAAACTAAAGCTTATAATTTTTCACATGGTGAAAAAGGAATCTATGTGGACGAAAAAAGTTTCTGTTTCTGAGCCGCCAGATTCCTGGAGAACCACTGACTTCATCTTTGAATCTGCCTACTGCATTTTTTTTAATCCCTGTTGGGGATGGAAATCCAGAAAGACTCAAGGCAATATCACTTGTGCTTCATTAAACAAGTTAATTTCCTGCCTGATCCTCCTGAGAAATCAAACTGTCTCATTTTAAAAGCCCATTGAAGCATGTGGTAAGGGCTCTGTTGGGATGAATTCTCAGAGCCTTCTAAATGATTTTCCCCATATATGCTTCTGAAACCCATGGTCCCTTAAGTCCCTGGTGAGTGGTGATGCCTTTTGGTGAATAGAGCAGGGTTAGTTACTGATAATTGGCCATTTTTTCTTGACATACTGTAATGCTTTTACACAAGTGATGATTCTAATGTGCTCTTCTTTTCACAAATCACTATGCTAAATAGATTTCTAAAATTCATAATCAATTCCTTGTGAGTTGGAACAACTCCCTGTAATGGGGGTGTATATAAACTATCTGAAAAAGGATAGTAAATATTGCACTGTTTGTTCTTTTTTTTTTTTGAAAATGTCTGTCTCTTAATTTTAAAGCTCTCCTTGTTTTCGTAAGAGTGAAATTTAAATTTTGAGAAATATAGTATTGTGTGCCCACATGGACACACAAACAAAACTAAAATTTGCTGGTGCAATATGACCAATTCTTTCAAATGTGAGAGCTATTTCAGTGGAAAAAAAGAATTGTTTGGCACTGAAATGTCTTTGCAATCAAATATGCAAGTTGAAATAGGTATTTTCCAATGCTGAAAAATTACAACATAGTTGTATGTTACGTATGTTAAAATACATAATGCATAACATAACCTGAATCCTAAGAAAATACACTTTGTAAGAGGATGGCTCCCACAAATGAGAAAGGGGAGCTTACTTGTTGTAAATGAGCTTTTCAGCCCGTGTTATTAAAGTCCTTATTTAACTTTAAGTAGGGAGGGTTTTTTTTTAATAAATAACTATATGCATAAAAGCATATTGGTGAAAAGAAGATAGAGATAGGTAGAGAAAGAATTAATTTAGCAATGCTTGACTAGGAATTGATAAAATTCTGCTTCACTCTTTTGCTGCCACTTTTGAAAAGATGAGAGGACCAGATCAAATCCAACAGATACTGTTTAATTTAAAATATATGTAGTACTAAAATAAATGCTTATCTTGCTTATGCTAAAATAAATAAAAGCAAACAGAAACTAGAAGGATTCATGGTGTGCTGTTAAATTATTTCTCATGACTCCAAAGTCCACCTCCCCAGAGATGAAATTCAGGAGGTTCTAGCAGCTTTGCTCGAACTGGTAGTAAATTTTCTAAGCAGTTCGGAGAACCGGTTGTTAGAAGAAATCTCCTTTTGTTTTTTTCCACTTTACAGGGTTAATCCTATAAGGAAGGCAGGAAAAACATTCTGGTGTTGTTTCTAGCCTAATCTTTATTGCTCACCCAGTCACCCCACCAGCCATGCCCACCAAACCACGCCCACAGAACTGGTAGTAAAAAAATTTGAATTCCACCACTGCACCTCCTCAAACTGATGTTTTATACTTGTCTCATTTTTGTGATGGTTGCAACTACTATGATAAAATCTGCAGCAGTAGCTACAACTAAAATAAAAGTCAAGTAGCAGCCATAAAAAACAATCTTAGAGCCTTCCATGTGTGCAGACATCAACTCCCAGAATTTTCAGTAATGGTTACACTAGCTAAAACTTTTAGGAGTTGATACATATAACTGGAAAATATGCAGGTTGTGAAAGGCTATTTAAATATATCAAACAAATATTGATAAGAACCATAGTCATTGATTTCTCCAAACACCCCCCCCCCAATTTAGCTTTTCTGTAATCAAGATCAAGGGTAGACAATTGTATTTTCCTGGTATTTTGGATCACTCAGATAATCAACCCAGGTAGAATAACCTATGACAAGTTTTTATTAGTCTAACTATTTGGGTATGCCAAGATAAAGAAGTCAGGGAAAGATCAGGGGTTTTTTTTTGGGGGGGGGGGGTGGTGGTGTAGGATTTTTTAAAAAGCCAGTTAAAGATTTTTATGCTGACCACTTGTTAGTGTGTAAAATAATACATAACATAAACTAAGTCTATGCAGTTTTCCAATTATACAGGAAAACATTCCTCTGATTGTTTATATTTACCCCTATCTTATTTTTTGCTGTTGTAGTCATTCTGTTTTGGAAGAGGCAGCTCCTGTGTATTTAGGAATTCACTGAGTGGGGTGACTGCTTATTTTTTCTAGTGGGTGATGTTGACAGTCCAGCCCTGCCTTTGTTTGCACAGCACATTTAATCCTGGGTTTTTAATTTTTTTTAATCTTTCCACATCCGTTCAGAGAAGATGATAATTTTCCAAAATTAAACACTTAGCTTGATTGCTGTTTTGTTAATTGCCACATTCACAACCCCCCCTGGTGTTCCTGCCTATTTAACATGGATAATGCTGCAAAGATGATCAACATCAAATTGGTACGCAGGTGGATGGGCAGCAATACTGAGGCTTCCCCATCCTTGCTTATTCAGATGGATTGCTTTGCATTATTGCATGAAGGAAAGAATTATACTGAAGTAGAAATCCCTTCCAAAAATCACAGAGACAAACAATAAGCACAGGGATCAGAATCAAGAAGCTTCTTATTGCATTAGAGTGTATGCAATAAATTGTGCAACAAGAAGTTTATGGAATATTTTAGGAATCTCTGCCAATTTGTCTATAATAATGTCTCCATATAATAGTCAATTTGCTTAACAGGGAAATTTTGAGATTAAAGAATTAATCAAACTTGACAGTCTCACCTTTAACCTATGATTTGATGGATCCATTAACACAATAATCTTGATTTCAATAAAGGATTTTAATGTGATACACAAATATAGCAGATATCTTGGTTTGTCTTTGTGTTCTATTTCCTGATTTCTACAGAAGAGCACTGTTGAAGTGACCTTCGTTTATCCTGTACAGCATCCCTTTTTTAACTAATGAGAAGTGTAAAATTTAGGTGAGTTCAGAGCTGTCAGATAGCCAAAGAAGCATGGCCTTGATTAAATGATCTTGTTAGGTTGCTGATAAACCAAGAAAGCCAAAAGTCTGTTTGGCAAGATAGGGATGGGAAGAGAGCCAGATCAAAATTAGAAAAAAAAAAATAGGATAGCAGTCTCAGTTGTAATCACGCTCTCTTCTCTTTGCTATATATCATTTTTTTCTCCAAGACATGATCTCAGTTTAGTGTTTTGAGGGAGATATAAGCCATTCTGTTGTAAAAGTCAACTATGACAATCAAGCCACACAAAAATATCATGTCTAATTTAGAAAAAGAGAATAAAGCCTGCCTGAGCTATCTCAGTTCCATGGTCAGAAACTTGCAGCAAATGTATATTAAGTTTTGTAAAATCTAAAGACAAGTCATCTGAGAGGCTACCAAATTTGACAGACATTTTGTTACAGCAGCAAAATGACAGATATACCACTATTAAGAATAATACATGGGATTTCTTAAATGTATTTATGAATCTATTATCATCATAGCAGATCTGTTGGTAAAAATTCATCAGGCAAATTAATTCAAAACAATTGAAATGTAAATAGCATCAGAATGTCTTATAGGAATACTATGGGAGAAACTATATTCCATAATGCCAGGTCAGAAATATTTGTTCAACTTTTTTCAGAAAAGAGACTATCTAAAAACCGTAACCTCTGTCTTAGACAAAGCATAATATATAAAATCATTGAAAGTTCATTTGTAACTGAATCATATATGTCTAGAACTCATCTAACAAACTACATTATGCATTACTGCAGAGGTAAGCAACCTTTTTTCAGGGTAAAGGTTGTGCTTAACAGCTGGAGAGGAATTTTTTTTTGTTTTTTAAATGTGGTTATGTCAGTTTTAAACTTTCACAACATTTATCTATGTTTCAGCTCAAAGTGGTGGGACACTCTGACATCAGCTTTCAGCAGCTGGGACCAAGAGTGGTGCCAAGGGTCAGAAGAAGGTATTTGTGCATGGCTTTGAGACTATAGGTTTCTCTCTAATGATTTAGTGTGATGTTTATCCTTGTCTTTAAATGGCAGCAAAAGGCATGGAACTATATTTCTCTAACTCAAGGGGAGGGATCAGATGAAAATGTGAGGCAAAAAGTATGGTCTCACAATGTACCTAAGAACTCTAGAACATTGATAATATTTCTTGCCTAATACAAATAAGGTGCCTTGTTTTAAAGATTCCCAGACATGAGCATTCAACTGTAATCTGACAACTGGAAGTTCAACTCAGGATTAAACTACCCAGAATAATCAAATTAAGAGTGAAAGCTGAAATGTACCAGTGTTGCCTGTCTTTAAATCTCTACTGTATTAACAGGTTTTGCAAGTTACTGCTCTTTCTCTTGATCATTTGAAGGGAATTGGTGGACAAATAAAGGCTACAAGTAGAATATTCAGGAGACTCCAGGTATGGACAGTTTGACATATGAACTCCTGAAATTTCCTGATTATGTGTTAATCCATACAAGTATTCCTGATGGCATATTTTTCACAGTAGGTTTAATTATTCTATAGACATTCTTCTATATCCTACTTTATGGGAGGAAAAGTTTAAAATTTAAAGTTTCCAGTGGTTAAAATTTGAAAGAAAATAGGTATGACTGTTGCAAAGTGAAAAGGAAGGTTTATCTGAGATATTGTATACATCATGGTTTAGAACTTCGAATCTGAAAAAGCTGTTCCAGATGAACCAGTCAAATATCACCTTTTGTCAGGCATATGTAACCATATCCATACTTGAAAAGTTTGAGTTGACTATTTTATTTGTTTTACCTATAGTACAGGAATCTGTTTCCATTGCCTTGGGAACTAACAGATCATATTCCATGGAACTGCTTAGACTCTTGTAGTGATGCAAGAACTCAACACTAGTTCCCTGCTTGATTCTTCCTCCTTGCCTAGCTGGGCATTTCCCAACATCTTTAGGAAACATCAAGCCAAGAATTACCTGAGGCTCCTCAAACAGACGTAGCATTAGAATAACTGGTGCAGATGTTGATATAGGTCTTGAAATACTTAGACAAGTAGTGTCCAAGTGTTTCAAGCACTTGAAAGCAAAGTGAAGGCATTCAATGAAGCAAAGACATGCCTGTCCTAATTAAAAACAACTGGCTGCAGCCTTGTTTAAGAAACAGATCTGACCCTGAAACTACAGTATGAACCTTGAAGTGATTGATAAATCTTGCTTGCTCTGAACTTCAAACTGAATCCTGACTAGTCTTCTGTCTGTTCCTATAGAAAGTGAAACTATTCAGGCAAGCCTTATCTTCACAGAGTCTGATTTATGTTCCTTTGCTTGTCTCCTCAGCCTTGAGTAAATTGCTTACCATTACCAAGCAATTCTGTGTGCATGTGTGTTTGAAACTTGAAACAGGAAGTATAGGAACCGTGTTGTTGGTATACAATTGGCCTACAGCAGCTGAAAAAGGAATAATGGCATCTACTGTATGCCTGGAAATAAGGATGTACATTTGAGAAAAGGCACAGTTAGCAACATTTCATAAAACAATAGCCGAGAAGGCAAATGGAAAAAAATTGTCAGTGGTGCAGAAGACCTCAAATCCATTTAGAGAATCCTTCAGGCCTATCACTTCAGTAAAAGCTGAAGAACTGAAGAGAGCCCTGCAGATACAATCAATTAAATGGGAATGTATTGGATGGAGAATTTTATGGAAGGCAAAAGGGACAGATGGAGAGAGAACTGTTTCCAAGAAATGAAAAGAAATATATGGGTAAATGAGTAGACAGATGGCTAAGCTAAGGATATAGGTCAATTCATACAAACCTGAGAAAAGCATTCAAGTTTGTTTCTGTTAAAAATGCTTAATTAGATTAATTAAAGAGAAGAGAACTGACATAAATACTTTCTGAGCATGAACTCAGAACATGCAATTTTCTCCATCATTTGTCCTTATTTAAAATCTGTTACCCTGTTTCTTTCCTTCAAGAATTTAATAACGACTATGTAGACTGTGAACGCATGCCATAATATATGAAGATACAACTGCCTGTAATATCCTTTCCTGTTATTTCTTGCATAAGCAGTACAGCTTGCAGTTAAAAATATTCTGCGTTTTCAGAATAGCAGGAAAAAAAAACCAAAACGAGGACAACAAATCAAAATGTTAGACATCAATGTGTGAGTCATTGTCAAACCTGCACTATCTAGTCCACTTTGCATTTCTATTACTCTCCCTTCAAAATGCCTGTAGTCCTCAGCACACCATTTCTACTTGCTTAAAATGTGCTGAATGCTAATGCCTCATTTCTAATTGCCAAATATGTGCTCCATCTTTGAGGCCTTTCAAACACAGGGTGCCTCATCCTTAATGTGCCGAAAGCAATTGCACTTTATCTGGATAAATGCAGAGAAAAGCCAGATACAATGCAAATGTACCAATTTTTAATAATCACAGCTTTGCCAAAGGATAATCAAGAAGAAAAAGAGCAAATGAACAAATGGGGAGTAGGGACACTGGCTGACAGGAACAAAAAAGAGCAAAGAACATAGCATCTAAAAACAATGGGTTTATACAAAAAGAGGAAGAGCAGACATTTGGAGATTGAATGGGGATAACCTGAGGCTGGAGAACAGAACAATAGAAGAGCTGATGACCAGGTGAAGAAATGAAGAGAATGAAAAGAAAACAGAAAGGATAGACAAAAGGCATGGCTGCCAAGAATTACACTTCTGCTTAGATCTCAGTTGTATCATTGGTGCTCAATTCACTCTGACATGTTGAGCTGACAAAGTTCCTACTTCTGGGAAACAGAATGCTCAAATATTGATACCAAGACTTTTAAAAAATATATATCTTGTGGCTGTTGGTGTTAATTCTTCAGGGATGGCATTAATAAAGGCTTCCTATTTTACATATATTCCATAAAAGAAGAATTTTTATCCCCTTGTTATAGCCAAACCAAAACAGATTGTGGTTTATTGTTATCTCCTAGTGCTTCAGCAGTTAACTCTTCTCTTCATTAAGCTTTTGGTCAGGGTCACTATCTGTTAGCTTTTCTATCCCCCACCAAGAATACATACACAAACGTTGCAGATACATCACCATCACAATACCTCCCCACCACCATTCAATTTTTCTCCCAAGGAAGAGTCAGCGATTGATTGATTCATGATTATCTTTAGTTAAAAAAAATAATGTCAAGGGGGGGGGGGGAGAGATGACAAAGTCCAGCAGAAATTCTGGTTCTTTCTATAGGTTTCTGTGGTTTTGTTTTTGCTGCTAAGAATATCAGTTGTACAGCTATTATTCAGCTGTTATGTGGATCCAGATGTTTTCCTTCCAGATCATGTTTCTAGTATACTACCTCATCAACCAATTTTGTTTTTGCTCTTTAGGAACATGAAGTTCTTCCATCAGCTAAGACTGTGAGTACTGAGTGCCACCATGTGAGCAATCTAAGAAACTGTGAGATGAAAGCAGCATATGGGTTTTAATGGCCTGACATGGCTACTGTTCTACTACTCACATGCCTGCTGAGTTTTACTTATTTGCAGTAGCTGCAGAATCCAACCGCAATGTAATACCTGTTATACTGCCCCAGGTTAATACAGGTGGTCCTTGACTTATAACCATAATTGAATCCAAAATGTATGTTGTTCAGTGAAAAATTTGTTAAGTGAGTTTTGCCCCATTTTATGATCTTTCTAGCCACAGCTATTTAAGAGAATATTTCAGCTGTTAAGTTAGTACTGTGTTTGTTAAATAAATCTGGCCTCCCCACTGACTTTGCTTAACAGTTCAGTTTAGTTCAATTTACTTTACTGTCATTGCACATTGTACAATGAAATCAAATGCCATCTTCAGTATACATTAATTATAACTATAAAATACAAACACACATCCTTCACATTCTATACAATCAAATAGAAACCCCTGATATTGTATTAATATTGCACTATAAAGTAGAATTCAACATAGTTACTGCCCTGGGACAGAAACTGTTTTTCAGCCTATTTATCCTTGTTTTTATTATCCTGAACCGTCTGCCAGATGGTAATAGTTCAAAAAAAGGGTGCCCGGGATGAGATGGATCTTTAAGTATGTTTTGAACTTTCTGAAGGCATGGGAGCTATAAAGCTCTTCCGAAGAAGGGAGAGGGCAACCAATGATCCTCTGGGCAATGGTGTTAACCCTCTGGATCACTGTCCTATTTGTCACTGTGCAATTGGCAAACCATATACAGGTGCAGTAAATTAAAATACTCTCTACAGTGCAGCGTCACCAGCAGTTTTTCATTCAGTTGTTGTTTTCTGAGAAGTCTCAGGTAGTATAATCTCTGCTGGGCCCTTTTAACCATTTCTGCAATGTGAGCACCCCAGGTTAGGTCCTCTTTTATGATACCACCCAGAAATTTAAAACTGTGCACTTGCTCCACTCAGTCACCATTGATAAGCAAGGGCTGGATGTCTGATCTATTCCTTCTATAGTCCACTGTAAGCTCTTTTGTCTTATTGGTGTTAAAGTCCAAGTTATTGTCTCCATACTATGAAAGCAATCAGTCCACCTCAAGCTGTTCACATGACCATGGGACACTGCAACATGACCCTGGGGTCACTTGAACAGCTTTTGTGACCTTTCTGTTAAGCAAAGTCAATGGAAAAGCCAGATTCACTTAACAACCACGGTACTAACTTAACAGATGAAATAAATATGATGCCAAGCATTCAAATTTTGATCACGGCTGCAAGGATGCTTCAACAGTCATAAATGTGAAAAATGGTCACAAATCACTTTTTACAGTGCCATTGTAACTTTGAATGGTCATTAAATAAATTGTTGTAAGTCGAGGACTACATGAATGAGAGTACTATTGATATTAAAAACACTAAAAATTCAGTTACCTGCCTACTGCACATTGCAGCGTTGCTGTTGCTTCTCCTCATTCACTACCCCAGATTAGCCTACTGGAAGAAGGCAACATTTTTGGGAGCTGTTAAGAATTATTCTGCTACTAAAACTATCATAGCTATATGATGGATGGCATAAATTTGCCAGTTACATCAAAACCTGGCAAGAGATCTAGTCCCATTTCCCAGTGCTTAAAAGAAAAGGAGAAGAAATAGCAAGTACCAAGATCTATAGATTATTCTAGAACTTGATTACAATATCTAATGGTTCTGAAATCAAGATTATATTCAAAACAGTAGATACAGTGTCAAAGAACTTTTCAATTTTCTTTCTCTATGTTCATGAAGAAAATCATACTGGTGGCTTCTGAATTGCATCTTACCTGCTTGGTTGGTGGTGATGTTCACTGAGGCATGCTGTGGTGGGAATGGGCTTTTATTAGAAACCCCATTGACAGCTTGGATCTCAAAGGTGTATGGCGTATGAGCCCACAGGTTGCTGATGAAGACACGAGTTCCTGTAAGGCCCAGCTGTCTTGGTACAAACTCCACGTTGTCATCACAGCGGGAGCAGCTACGGCGATCTGACCGACACTTTTTGCAGACTATGTTATAGGTCACATCATCACGACCTCCTGTATCCCGAGGTGGGTGCCATTCTAATATAATTGAAGTCTCGTTGACAATAGAGATTACATTGCGAGGTCCTGAGGGAACACCTGTTGAGTAATTAATTATTAATTAATAATAATTTGTAGATCAAGGCTATGCAAGTAAATATATGGCTGCAGTAAAATGTATAACTTTAGTGGTATTTTAAAACATTTTCTTTTAAAACATTGGCATATTTCGTTTTATTTTGGTTTTGTGCAAAACATTTATTTACTATTTAAATCAATTGCAATATTCACTTGGAAAGTAATCACATGAATCACATGCTATATTCCTTGTGCTTTTCTAATGCGGGGACAGCTGAGATGACAGATAGTTTCCCATGTTCCAAATGATCTTCATTGTCTTCTCCATAGTATAAGATAAACATTTTACTTCCCCAAATTGTCTTGAAAAGCTTAATTCAGCTTGTTCTGGTTTTCCCCATTCCTACCTGACCCATTACATCAGCAGTCATGTAGCAAGTATTTTAGTAGACTATTTATTTTAAAATAATATTTAGTTTTTATTTATTTATTTTATTTGTAAACAGGTTTGGGAGAATTGTTATTTTAAAAGAAAATGTAATTAAGCAATTATAATAAATATATTTCATACACAAATTCTCACTGATCACATTAGCTAAGAACATTGACAAGTGATGTTCCTAGCCGAGTTTTTTTTTACTGGGGTCATTTATTTCAGTTACCTTGAAGCATCTGATGTCAGCAAATAACTCATGGGTTATGTAGCATAATCATCTTCATACCCAGAAGAGCAAGAATGTTGTCTTTTTCCTTGCTTGTTTATGTCATTACCTTGTGGTTATAGATGTCCATCTTGAGTACTTTCTCTGCCTGTGCAGCATGGTATTAATATGGTAACACTCATATATCTTTGGGTGATATGAGTCAAACTAGATTACATTTTTTTCTTCCAAATAATTGTATCTAGCTAGAATAGTAAAATACAAAAATCTAATTTCTGAAAGGTGAGTACGCACGTGCGCGCGTGCGCACACACACACACTTAATTTTAATTTGAAAGTTAAGTTCTGAGAGAGGAGGGAAGGGAAAGGAGAAATGTGGAGTCCAAAGCTTATCTTCTTTAAAGTACTCTCCTGTAGGAGTGCCTTAAACTGTAGGTTGACTAAAAAAAATTCTGCCACTGGTGTTTGGTAAATACAATATATCTTTGTATATAAAGTTTATAGTTATAGCTTTTACTGTATATTGTTTGCAGCTGTCTCTAGTGCTGAACAGAAAAAAATATCTTTTCTATTAGTTTTTTATTCAGTGTAATGAAGGACTTTTCTTGTATTCCTGTATGACCAGGTAGCATTTGCCAAACTGAAATAGTATAGTGTCATTTCTACCAATAAAGGAGAATATTTCTAGCTCAGAATTTAAATGAGAGGATCTTTGTGCTGTCTGAGCTTGATTGAACAACCAAGCTCAGAAAGCACCAAGGATCCATTGGTGTCATTTCTCTTAGTGGAGAATACTCCATGTGATCTAGGCATGGCTAAGGCTAGTATCTAATCTACTCTTTATCTTACTAAAAAAAATGTTATGGAAATCTTGACGTTTTCCTCCCAAACCTAATGCCATTGCTTTCATTAGCTAATAGAAGGAGGAAGGAGCTATAACTTAGGTAAGCAAAGTAGAAGAACATTTCACTAATTTAAATGAAATTTAAATCTCCAGGACCAGATGGATTATTTTAGGATATTAAGAAAGGTGACTGCAGATTGTATTTAACTATGAAGTGTTTATATTTATCCATAATTGGCAATGGTGAGTTTCACAACCGGTTAACAACCAGTTCGCCTAGCTCACAAAAATGTGACCATGCATGGCTGCCAGGACGCAGAGTTGTGTGGCTTTGCATACACGTGGCGCCTTCTACACTAGCATACAGCTTTCAGCTGATGGAGAGTTATATATGACAGGATATGACATGGGAGTTACCAGCTGGTGGTCGAAGCTATCGGTATGGCAAAACTATCTGAACCGGCAGCAGCCCACCTCTGATAATTGGATATTAGTTTTGATAATGGGAAATACCCATTGAGCTGTTAAGACTGTCAGTGCAAAAGACACTTGGGACCAGTTGATCAGAAATTCTGCTACTCAGATTCCTATAAATAACTCACATTGTTTTATGAAGATTCTCATCTTTTTCAATCCCCCTCAAAATCTTTCTGGCAACGTTCCATGACTTCTCTGCGACACATGTTGCATTCTTGGAACTCCTGCATGTGCCAGGCATACCAAAGATGCAGCCCACCTCAAATTCTGCATTTATTGCACTAGTTGGAACAATGCTGCTGACAAATTATGTACTTGGTTCTCTACACCATCCTGACAGCATATAACAGCAGCCATTGTTGTTTCATCAGCCGCTGCTCCTGCTTGTGGGTCAGATACTGGGTTTTTTGTTGCATTCCATTTGAAATTTTTGTGAGTTGAAAAGATTATGTCAGCTGCAAAAAGCCAGGTCCATACACGCAGGTTCAATTTAACTGTTTTATTGCTGAAAGCTTAGCACAGAAAACTTAACTAATGATCAGCACCTGGTAAGAGCTTGGTAAGTTTCAATGGCAATTAAAGGAAACTTGTTTATGGCTATGTAAGAACTCCCAATTTCTCTGTTTAGCCCTCCCCTTAGCTCTGCCAGTCCTTCCCCTGCACATACAGGTGAAAGTCAAAAAATTAGAATATCGTGCAAAAGTTCATTTATTTCAATAATGCAACTTAAAAGGTGAAACTAATATATAAGATAGACTCATTACATGCAAAGCAAGGTAGTTCAAGCTGTGATTTCGTCTGCGGAAGGAAGCATTAAGTGCTCCAAAATCTCCAAATCAACACAGACTGTGGAAATTTCACACTGAACTTCAAGCATCTTGCAGTGTGTGCCTCTTCATTCTTCTTCCAAACTCTGGGTCCTTGGTTTCCAAAGGAGATGCAAAAGTTGTTCTCATCAGAAAACAGGACTTTCGACCACTGAGCAACAGACCAGTTCTTTTTTCTTTAGCCCAGGTAAGACACTTCTGATATTGTATGTTGTTCAGGAAAGGCTTGATAAGAGGAATATGACATTTGAAGCCCATGTCCAGGATCCGTCTCTGTGTGGTCTTGATGCAGTGACTCCAGCCTCAGTCCACTCCTTGTGAAAGTCCCCAACATTTTTGAACGGCCTTTTCCTGACAATCTTCTCCAGGCTGCGGTCATCCCTGCTGCTTGTGCACCTTTTTCTTCCACACTTTTCCCT
>JAEANM010016557.1:0-13233 GCA_017656035.1 Myanophis thanlyinensis
GGTTGAGCTGAAGTCTGTTAAACCCCATCCAACTCCGCACGGCCTCCAGGCACCGGCCCATCACTTCAACAGCCTCACAAATTTCATTCCTCACAAATTTCATCATTCTAGGCAGCTATTACTCTCTCTCTCTCTCTCTCTCTGTGTGTGTTTATGTATTTGTAGATTTAAGTTCACTTTAGCAATCCTAACGTGAAAAAAAAATCATGTTTTCCGCATTGCTAATGGATGGTAGCTATAAAGGAATTAAGAGCTGATCTGGGAATAGGAAAGGTATGAGCGACTCTGCTAGGGGAGGAAATAATCACTTTGCAGAAAAGGTTATAGCTGAGAAAGAGGAAGGGGGGAACCAAAATAACCTAATCTTTATTTTGTTTAGTTAGGACAGGACAGAGAGAGACACAGACAAAGTCTCAAGATTCTGCTAGTCTGTCTTGTTGCAATAAACACTCCTGGAATCTCTAGTGTACACCTGCAAATATACATCAAATTAAAGCCACTGGCTAGCTGAGGTCCAAAAATATTGTTCATCCTTGCCAGGAGACTGTGAGTTCTAGCCTCATCTTAGGTACAAAGCCAGATCAGTGCCCTTGGGCCAGCTACTTTCTTTCAACTCTAGGGAGAAAGTGATGGCAAATCACTTCCAATAAACCTTGTCAAGAAAGCTGCAGGGACTTGTGAAAGTCACACACACACAAATATAGTTTAAAGATTCTACAACCTCTTCCCCTTTTTAATACTGTAAATCTGATTAAATCTGATTAACACAAATCCAGCCTTTGTGGTTCTGAGTGGTTGTTATGGGTTTAACGGGGTCTGTACAATCAGGCTTTCCTTTATTTTCTTTTTGCTGATTAATAACATCTTTCTCATTTATTATAATTTTCCAAATTTATTTATGCTGACTGATTGCACAATTATCTTCCTTGTTATTTGTGTCATGTGCCTTTGTTAGGTATGCATTTGTCTTGGGCAATTTTTAATTGGAAAGGTAGATTACCTGTTAAAAACAATTTGTTACCCACTTCCACTGGAGATAGTGAAAGAGTTCAACAGCAGAAGCATTAGACTATATTCCCCTGAAGTATATGCCGCAACACAACAAGCATCTTAGTGCTGTGGGACTCTTTTGGTTTTTATGAGTAATGTCATTTTACCTTAGTGCCGTTTATAGCAAGTTATTGCTGTTGGCGTCTTTTTACAGAAGCAAACTAAAAGTGCTGTCGTAATCCAGATGCGGGCAACATTAATGCACAGCGTAACAAAAGAAAATCAAAAGATGCTACAGGGGTATTCCACAAATTACTTTGTGGCCCGTGGTCTTTGTTCTGAAAAAGACATTGGGATTACTTCTGATATACCGTCATGCTGAAATATGTGAAAGTGAGATTCGGACCCTCGTTTTTGTTTCGAGGCACTTATGTCCAAAAACATATATTGTAATATAGGTGAGAAGACTTCACGGTCCATCAATTTCTTCACCCAGCCACTGACCCAATCCTGCCTTGCAGCAAACAGGGGAAACAGCTCTTCATTTCAAAGGGACGAATTTAATAAAAATTTTGTAAGTCAAATAAATGTCTTGGATATGACCCTTTTTTCCCCATTCAGTTTTGTGCCACAGCAATTATACGCGCTGTATGGAAAGGCTGGAGAGAAAGTTAAAGGCAATTTAAAGCACAACTTTTCTCAGAGAGTAATAAATCTACACTTGCTCAGTGCTGACAGCAAAGTAGCATAAGAAGGAAACTCAACCATAGTGGAAGAATAGACGGAGCTTCTTACTGGAAGGTATCAGTCCTGAAACAAGGACCTGAGTATCTAAGAAATAAACCTGTTTGACAGTCACTGTTTTTTTGAGCCTTAAAGAGTGATTGATGACCTGCTAAGGTGACTCACTTACCGTGATAGCCTTCCAAAGAAAATTGTGGCTGCTGCTTTTTCCTATTTCACCATGACTGCATAGCATTTTACAAGATTACAGGAGTCTATAAAAGATATTGAGCTCCAAAGCCCCTTATTTCCTCCGGAAAGAAGAAAAGGACTATCACCAAAAAATGTTTCTATTTACTCTGTCAAGCGCCAAACTTCGGAGTGGGTAGTTTTATAATGCTTTACGACTTCTTCCAAGCAAGGTACGTTCTTCCTGCTTTTATGAGGAATCCTTTAAAGGAAAGGGTAATTAAAAAAACAGCTGCAAGGCCATGGTTACCGGCAGAACAGAATCTGGAAGCCTTAATGGGCTGCTAGAGGAATCTGAGCTTCAGATGTTGCCGTTCTGCAGAAAATGACTTGCACAGAAACTCAGGGCTATGCTTTTTTTTTTTTTTTTTAAGAATACCTTTGAAAGGTAATAAATGCAAAGAGCAAAGCTGGGATATTGTTGGAAAGACACTCAACAATGTTAATCTAAAGCTGGAGCATTTTTTTCCCCCACTACAGGCAAATGATTTGCTTGGAATAATAAGAGCACAGCTGTTCAGAAAGAAAAACAAGTTAGAGTTAAGCAGCCACAGAACTGAGCAATAGTCAGTCTGGGCTCTGCAGAACGGTGCTTAGCTAACTTAATACCTCCTTTCTATTTTTAATCCCTGCTATATTTGTATTTACTCAATTAAAAGTTATTTAACAGCTTGCTGGAGAAAACTATCAAGGGACAGCCAGGTTTCTACTGAGATGCTAGAGTTACATAGAGGGCTTCTTACAGGACAAAGGCTCTGACTTCCAAATCAAGAGAAAACCACCTCCCCCTCCACCCCCCATGTCTCAGAGTGTTTGGAAGTAACTGCAATATTCTTTATGGAATACCCTCATTCCAGATTACAATCCTATCCAGAACATGCCACGACAAGCAGAATAACTGGTCCAAAGGTGTTACAGGAAGAAATACCTAGGTGAGTCAGCAACTGTGTAGATTACATGGAAAGTAACACTGCCGAGGGATAAAGGCTTACAACTATAGACTGCTACCCACTCCATTCTTCACCTGCTATAGCTGTTACGGATTCACAACTCAAATATATGTTCTTAGACGTAGGCAGCATTCGAAAGCTGTCTGTCAATTTGCAGTGCCGAGAGGGGGAGAGAGAGATGATATAAAATTTTCTATAACAGAAATCATGAAGAAAAGCAGCATCTTCTAAGCGGATCTTATATCAATATATGAATTGCAGGTGTTAATTTTAGTACCCACATTGTACGTATATAAATCTGTGGGTTAGCAACTGGGCACCGGCATTTCCAAATTTGATTTCTACAGTTCTGCTGTGCCAGATGCCGCTGAATGATTCAGGTTTGAGTTTATGAAGCACTGTAGGAAGCATTGTGTATAATTAATAATCATTCTCATTTAAAATATTTTCATCCTCCTGATTTCCGATGTTCTCTAATTTATACAGATTAATTTCTACTTGAAAAATAATTAAGATGAGCATGGTCTTAGTTGAATTGCATTGCTGGGTCAAAGTGTCATAATTACTATCAGCCAGATAGAATTAATTTCCCAGATCTTGGAAGATCACACTTTATTCTTCTGGCAAGTCTCCAGGAAGCAACAGTGGACTGAAGATGGTTCTTTGGAAAGTGGCACAAAGAGCATCCAAGTGAAGGGCTCATCCCCTTGATATTCCTCTCTGGAGCAACAACCACCCACAAATGCTTCATTCTGAGGTTCCCCATAAGGAGATCTTAAGATGGTGGTCCACAGTTTGGGCTTTAGAGCTTGAGGGTCGGGGGAAGGTCATTTTGCCTAAGCTGCAGTTTGGTGCCTTCAAAGGGACACTTCCTTTCTTAACCACCTTAGGAAATTACTTGTTAATGGCTTTTTGATTGTTAAGGACCTTCAAAAGAGCAAGTTTCATTACATTGGGTGAGTTTTCTTCTATCCTTGATGGAAAATGTTTCATGCACCTTTAAGGACTTTAAAAAGATTTATCTTTATTTTTGGATAAACAGCAAAAAGATAACTAGAACATTGTGTAGGAGAAGAGTAGCAGAACCTGGGAGAAGAGTTAAAAGAGGAATTGGCCTAGAATCCCTACTTGTGGGACTATTATTTGAAGGGATTAAAGATTAAGCTTTTTTAAAGTTAATAGAAGGAATATAAAGTGGATTTATTTGATTAAGGTTAAAATATACATGTTATTATGCATGCATAATATTCATTTTATACATGCTATAATAGCTCTTAATAAACTTCTGCTGGTTAGAATGACAAGATTTTATAATTCATCTGTTAATAAGACATGATATGGAGAAAAGACATACTTTACTGAAATATCAAAAGCATGATAAATTACTAATGTTATTTGTACTTATTTGGAGGAAGAAGGGAGTAATTTCTTTACAGTTTTATTTTTATTATATATTCTTCTTTTTCTCTGCGCTTTTTTTTGTATTATTTTTGGTTTGTGGTTATTTTTATCTTTTATTTGTTTATCAATCGTATTTATAGTCACCCAACTCACAAGAGATGCTTCTGAGTGGTATACAACACCAAACAAGTATTTGTAAACTTTAATAAAAACATTATTAAAAAGTGACTACAGTTTATTTCTTGCAGTGGCTTACACAGAAATGTGTATAATTGAAGAAAATATTTAGTTTTATGGCAATTGATGTATTGCAAGGGTGAGGAATAGGGTAGTGTGAATAAGAAAATATCAAAAATATTGGAATGGATACATTTCTTTCCTAATCTTGGTGCCTATAAAAAAACCACAGAGCAACTCTGTTAGAGGTAGAATTGACTCTTCAGGCTGCAGATACAAGAAAAATATTGATTTGTGGGAAGCTCTAAACAGACCTAGGAAAGGTTGGGGGAGATGACAATTACCATTTAGGGCAACTTCTGGATAAAAGAAGCTCCCAAAACGTGTTGTGTGCCAGAAAAGCGCACCAGTTAGTACACTCAGCCCTTCTTGCTGCTTGCTGGCATTTTTAATTCCAAAAACGATAATGAAGAATGACAAAAAGAAATGTGGGGTGTGTATGTGTGATTTCAGAATGAGGTGCAGCCATGGTGAGGGGAAGGAGGATGATGGTGGGCTGCAAAATGACTGGATTGGCTTCTTGTGTGTTTCTCTGCCTAGGCATCCTGTCCATGGGCAGAGGCTCACCGATATTCCCTTGCTGACCTTCCCATGTTTTGCAGTCTCTGAGAATACTCGGTTAAAAGGGAGGTGGTGGTACTCCAGGGATCAATGATAAAGAAAGAACTCCTTGTATTAGTAAAACAGTTGTTACTAGTAGGCAGGCCAACAGCCACATCCCCTGTGGCTGGGTGTGCTGTATGTGGAAGAGTGTGTGCTTCTTGCCCATGTACACTCAATGTACACAGGCAGCGATGCTGTTTCAAGAAGCACTGAGAGTAGAGGTGAACATTGCTTGAGGTTGGTCATCATAGGCACATCAACCAGATACGTCCCATTCTCATAACTTCCCAAATCTAATTTCCAGCTCTATTATACTCATTGAGCAGATCACGGAACGGCCTTTCTTTGCATTCCTCTCATGCTTTTAAATTAAAATTAAATTCAAATTTTATTGGTCACATGCAGAGTCATACATGGTACGATATGCAGTGAAATGCTTACGCAACCATTCACAACCACAGGTAAGTTAGGGCAGAATGGGAGGGTAGGATAGGAATTAGGTTAGGAATAAGTTGGGGATAGTTGGGAAGGTGGGTACATCGTGTATATGTAGAAACAATCATGGTTCCTGTTATAATCCTTAGTGTTCTTGTGATGTCTGATTTAGTGTCCATATTGCCTGTGGAAATAAGCTTTTCCTCAATCTTTCTGTGTTTGCCTTCAGGGAGCGAAAACGTTTCCCTGACCGCATTGTGGTAAACGGTCTATTGTTGGTGTGGCTGGGGTCTTTTATTATCTTCTTAGCTTTAGTCTGGCAATGTTTGTTGTAGATGGAGTGTAGATTTTATATTTTATATATTTTATAGTGCTGAAAACAGGCCACAAACTGTTTTGATGAGTAAGAGATACCGGGGTTACCTGCACTTTCATTTCCCGATCTGTATCCCAGATACGGATGATGCGCACATCTCCGGAAGTCATGAGAAGTCCGGTTTCTTGTTCCCAATCCACCACCATTCCTGCTCCTGGGAAGACAAAGCACAGCACACAGCATTACTTTTTTTTTTTTTTTTTTAAACACGCAGACCCAAAGAGAGTCAAACACTCCTATACATCTGGCCCCCAGTTCTGGATTCTGCCAGAATTAAATAGCTGTTCTCAAAATCCTATGGAAAAGCAAGCAGATGCCTGGAACTGGGCAAATAAAAATGGATCTACAATAAGCCTCATTTGTTTCTTTTATATTTCCCCTCATTCGATTTCAGCCGTGGTCTACCAGGAATGGTAAATAAGATATCAAACAAAGCCTGCTGACAATTTAAGTCGGACTATATCTCATTTTAGATATAACGATTTGCACCAATGTAGGCTAGAAAGAGAACAAAGCCCTAAAAAGAGAAAGTTGTCAAAAGGAAAACTGTTAGGAGCTGCGATGTGGCGAAGGAAAGAAGGGAGAGGAAAGCAGGTCCAAAATTAGAGCAACAGAATAGTTGACAGGCTTTCCTTGTTTTACTAGGCAAATGAGATAGCAACAACGTTTTCTATTTTCCATACAAGCTATTGACAAAGATTAAACCAGAGAATAAAGCAAACAATCAAAGAGAAACCAAATGCTTCTTCATTCCTCTCGCCCCCCTTTAGGGTTCCTACAAGACGCTAACCTTTTAAACAGTAATACCTATTTGCAAGCTACTTTGCATATCACAAATAAATAAAAAAAAAGGTAAGTCATTTTTTATTTTATTTGTGCTTTTGAGTCAATGTTGATTCCTGGCAACTACTTGGACTAATCTCTGCAGTTTTTGTGGCAAGACTTTGGAAGTGGTTTGCATTACTTCTTTCTTAGAATCTGGGGCAGGATCCCCACGGTCTCCTGGTTTTTAGCCTGCTGCCTTAACTGCTACACCCAGCTGATTCATAATAAAAAAATAAAACCTGCATTTAAACTGGTCAAAACTCTTTTGTCAGAATTCACTGGCTTTTTCCAGCTGAACCTAGCCAGTCACTAATTCAACAGAACAAAGCTGATAGAACAGAACCGGGCACATTGAATTAAATATTTATTTAATGGTTTGTTTTGGATGGCTGTGTTTAAACCAGCATGCTGGTGCTTTCTGAGTATGAAAAGAAAAGTATCTGTAGATCTAGCCATAGTCATTTATTTGTGCAGCTTGAATTTGGGAAGGAGGTGGGACTTGGGCTCTAGGGTCATGTTGGCATTGTGAAATTTACTTTGCAGTTTACACTCCTGATGCAGAACGAAATGTAAAAGCTTGCTAATGAGCACATTCTATTTCTGACGTTGCTGCAATATAGAACACCATAGAACATCTTTTAGTTACTGGTTGAATGCTGTGACTCAGAGCCTGAACTGATTCTCAGGCATCAACATTTTTGCTTTCAAGGAAACATGAAGCTCACAGATATTGCACAGTTCTAAAAAAAGAATGCATTTTGCAGAAGGGATAATGCTCCAAAATCCACATCCAAATCAAATTTAGCCAAATTGGCCTAGCTGGGAAAAAAAAAAGAACCCAGAACATTTACAAATAAAAGTGACTGAAATAATTGTACCATAGTTACGATTAAGCCATGCCAATTAAGAACATAAGTCTGGAGAAAACTGTTCTATGTGGCACAGAAATGCTACAAGGATTCCTTCTCCAACTTTTTGGTACTAACTAGCAGGGCTGCTATTACACGTAGGTTCACAGGCAAGTTTTTCTCCTATGTAATAGATTTATTTCTCTTCCCACTGAGATTTACACTGAGAGTAAATGTTGAGAACTAAACAGTGAGCCAGCATCACCAAGGGTACCCAGGGCATCTACATTATATGCAATAGCAGCCATGAACCTGAGAAAATGAGAAGGTTTTCAATGACTTTGACCTCTGGGAATTTCCCATAATGAGCTCCAACCTGCTTAATGTGAATATTTTTTCTTTCAAGCTTATAGCCTGCTCGCATACTGCTCAAATACTGTATACTGCTGTGGGAAATCCACCATTTTTTGTTCCCTGGTGGGAAAAAAACAACATATTATGCATATCTCATATTGTTTTAATATTGTCAAAGAGATAGGCATGAACTTGATGTTACAATGTGCAGATACATGGTTCAAAGCACAGAAGAAACAAATGTTCAATATCCCTCTTGTTTCTAACCAACAAAATCCAAGGCAATTTGAGTTTCCATTCCCATATCTAGCTAAGCTTCTTAGCAAGGCAATCAAGCTGTCATAAATAATGACGTTGGAAGAGGAGATGATTCATAATGGTCTGTTCTGCAATTCTACGACACAGTAGTGTCCAAAGATCTTCCTGTTAATCTCTCCATCACATCCATCAGGATATTTTCAAAAAGACAAAGCAAAATACTAGCTATAATTAGCATGCCCATAAGAGAATACATCCTCTCACAGCCCACATTTCTTGTCAGAAAATCAAAACAGATGCTGGTATTTACTTTCTAACTGTGACACCTGAAATGGCTCCCAAATGTATAGTGTAGTGGGGAGAGTAGAAATCCTACAATGGGATTATTTTATGCCACTAAAACACTGAATGGAGGAATTTTTGCAATATAATAAATGACAAAGGAATGTAGTCTACCTTTCTTATGATCTGGGCCTTGACTAGGCGAAGGGGCTTGTGTAAGTAAATGAAACTATGGGCTATGTCTTCGGATATGTACGTATCCAGAAGGGTCTCCCAAAGTGAACAGGCCATGATAGATACCCCACACTAACACCAATCACATATGCCAACCCGCATTGGACCAAATGGCAGATTATGGTCTATTCCTTCCACATGCCAATACAACCTCAAAAATGGCCCTCATTCACTGGAGGCCCTAGAGCCAAGATGACAAACCTATGGCCCATGTGCCCCAAGTGGCACGCAGAGCCACCTCTGCCTGCATGCCAGCCATTGCTCCAACTCACTGACTGCGCATGTGCGACTCTCACGCAATCGTGCATGTGCATGCAACTCCCGTGCAACAGTGCATGCACACGCAACTCCCATGCAACTGCATGCATGCATGGCTCTTGCATGACTGCTCATGTGTGCGCAACTGCAATTTGTGCATGCATGAAAGAATCACAAATTTGCGGAAACTGCACGCATTTGCGCACTCAGAGCCAAAAAGGTTTGCCACAGTTGCCCTAGAGCAACTACCCAGTACCTGCACAGCAGTGGGAAGGCAAAGGGTGCTAAGAATCACCAGGTTAAATCAGGTTGCCTTTGGACTTTGGTCATAGGAATGATCAACATTTGAACAATAAAGATTATTTAAAAAATGTATCTTTCTATCCTCTTTCCTTTCAGTTGGTAGCCAGAGCTATCACTAACACCCGGGATATTTTGTTACAGACAATTGTGCAAATGAGAAACTGGGAGGTTTTCCTTTGATTTTTGATTTGTTCCTGACAGCTTTTGAATCTAATGGAAGAAATAAAAGTGAGGGGAAAGGAAAGGGCAAATTAAATAGACAGTTTAGATCTTTATCTGGACACCCAAATTGATTATTCCTTTAGTTTCCCTGGCAGCTCGGAAGAATGCAAGAGATCTGAAGTGAGTATGAAACAAATACTTTGAACGATAAGCATTTTCCAAACAGTTCACATTTGTCATCTTGTTTATGGTCTGCATGACAAAATAAATCCAGCAGGATCGGGATGGATGGAGGCCTTTTCAGTTTTAGCAAGCAGCACTCTGTTAAGTGATGCTAAATAGGATAGCTTTCCCATCATTCCCACTTAGAGGAAGGCTCATTTACATTTGCAATGGTAGCCCAGTCTTCAGATGCTTGGAGTCTATGGTAGCTTTTGCATGAATGTGTAAAGCAAATTAAATGAGCAGAGGCAAGAGGAGGGACCTTGCCAGCTGTATTCCATTTCTGGACGCAGGAGATTCTGATAAGGATGAAATTCAATGAGATTCCTCAATGAAAGACAGCTTTGTGTTCTGATCCCTCATAACCAGCTTTGCTACTCTCCTTGGAGTTGTACGAAAGATGTCAGCACAACCTGCATCTTGCAGACTCACAGAAATCTGAGAAAGCAGAGATAGACAATACTCCTTTGCTGTTCAGCTCTTCCAAAGATGCTGGGGCTGGCAACGCTACAGAGGGTTGCTGCCTAAGTTAAGACTTCAGTTAGTCTTAGCCTGATGCTGAGCCAACATCCTCCTATTGTAGCGCCCCTTCTATATCATGAATGATATCGATTCTATTTGGAATATAACTTAACTTCTTCTGCTTAGGCAGCACTTTCTATCCTGATTATTAGATTTTATATGAAAGTGGGTTTTCTAAGATGCTTCTGATTTCTCTTGATGAATGTTAATCAAAACAAAATGAATACAAAATGCCAGTTTACTAGAGTTTGCTCTTGTCCAATGGTGGGCAATTACGGTTCCTTCATGACTCGTGGACTTCAACTCCCAGAATTCCTGAGCCAGCCCTGCTGGCTCAGGAATTCTGGGAGTTAAAGTCCACGAGTCATGAAGGAGCCATAATTGCTCACCCCTGTTCTAGTCCAACTCCCTCCTCAGGCAGGAAGCCCTATACCATTTCAGACAAATGGTTGTCCAATCTATTCTTAAAAATGTCCAGTTTTGGAGCATTCACATGGAGGCAAGTTCTACTGATTGATTCTGTCAGGAAATTTCTCCTTAGTTTTAGGTTGCTTCTCTCCTTGGTTAGTTTCCATCCATTGCTTCTTGTCCTGCCCTCAGGTGCTTTGGAGAATAGCTCATTTATACACGCACCAGTCTTACTCAGGAAGCTTCAAAGGACTATGGCTTATTCTCACATGATAGAATTACGTTTCTTCAAATCCATCTTGAAGGTCAACCTTTTTGGGGGACCTAGAACTTAGAACCCGGTTCTTATGAGCTAGTAAGACAATATCCGCCTATAGGAAATACACAACACATCAAAGGAAAATGCCAGCTAAGCTGCAAATTTCCAAGAACCTGGAACAGAATCAGAAGTAAATTGACCCGGCTCTCCCAAAGAAATGACATCTTTGAGTTAATCCGTTCCAGAGCTAATTCTGGGTGGAAGGAGTATTTTTATTGACTGTTGGCTCTTTCCTTTGTACTGACTCAGCTTCTCTCCAGATTCTGGGATTTGTACTTGGCATTCTAAAAATAGTTCGTCCAGGTAATGAGAATTCTGCACTGCACTCTAAGCTGCTGGACTAGCATGCTGCTGTCAGCTGTTTCTTAAGCCAATTTCAGAAATTCCATTCCAGATTGAAATACATTAACAATCTGGACAGGCTGATGCTAAATCTGGATTACAGCCACCATAAGACCTGACTGGTCACCCCGCTACCTCTTGCCTTCCTCAGCCATGCTGAGAAAGCAAGTCTCAACGGGTGACTTCAGGGTGGACTGATCTAGCAGCACCTGACTTTTTTTTTTTTTTAAAGGATTATTCATTCCCAGCTTTCTCACATCACCTCCTTTGACACTACTATGCCATCTTTATTTCTCCCTCCCTTCTTATGATACCATCATAACTCCGATGCTACACTCATCAAAGCTATAGGAAACAGGTGGTCCTTTCATCCTTACCTTCCTTTGTAGGTCTTTGGTACCTTTGTACCAAAGTTCTGTAGGAAATAATAATATTCCTATCGTACACCATAAAAAAGGTAAAGGCAGTAGAAGGGAATTTTAGCAGAACTGTGGGCAGAGGGAAACATGCTTCACACAGCCTGGTCAAAAATGGAAGGGTACCTAGAAGGTGGAAGGACAGAATGGAGCATCAGCTTTTAGGGTTGAATTACAAGTGACTCTTTACTTATTGACCATTCAGCAAGCATTCAAATTTATGATAGTGCTGGGAAAAGGAGACTGATGACCAATCCTCAGAATTCCAGCCATTGTACTACCCTACAAACTTGTGATCTGGGTGCTTGGCAACCAGCTCACACTTATTTTTTGTTTTAATCCCACCTTTGTTGTTCTTATAAATGACTCAAGGTGGTAAACATAACTAATACACCTTCCTTTAAAAATGAAAGAAAAGCATCTTTCCTTCATAAATGCATCTTGGATTTCTTGACTAAGATCATTCTTGGTAGGACTTCCAAAGAGTCTCCCGATGAAATTATCTTCTGGATCTGGCCTGCTTAGCTTCAGGGATGGAATAACAAGAAGTCACCACTAGAGAAATTCCACCTAACGTTATTTCCTACCAATTCTTACTTGGTTTCATGGGAAAAATGAATTTGAAGAAGAGAATTGCAGTGAAAGTGGAGGTTTTGAACTTATTTAGTTACAAAAGCGGTCAAGAGATCTACTATGTTGTCTTTCATTGCACCATCATCTTGCCAGCCATCTTTATCCTTCCTGGCTTCCCAGGCCCCCTGTTTAATCCCAAGAGAAGGGGAAGCATCATGAAGCTTCCCCTCATCTAGACATCTTCTTTTGGAATTTTTCCTTCTTCTGGAAACTGTGGTGCAATCATCTAACCCCATTATTTGCCAGACTGTTTAGTGAAAGATTTGCAAAGAGTATTGTGCCCAACCTTTATATTTTCTGGATTACTGGATTCTCCCACCACTCAGGCCATCAGCAGGGGATGTGATGGCTCAGTGGTTAAAGGTGCTGAACTTGTCAGCTAGAAAGCTGATAGCCCAGGTTTGAGACCAGGCACTATGTGACAGAGTGAGCTCCTGTTCCTTGCCCCAGCTCCTGCCTATCTAGCAGTTTTAAATCATGCACATGTAAGTAGATAAATAGGTACCACTTCAGTGGGAAGGTGTTCCATGCATCTTGGCATATAGTCATGCTGGCCACATGACCACATAAATGTTCCTCAGCTAAGTAACTAAGATAAGCGCCACCCCCTAGTGTTGGACACATGGGAAATCTTTACCTTTATTTTTTGGCCATCAACTGAGTTTACATATGGAAGATCTCAATTCAATTCAATTCAATCCTTTATTGTCAATGCACAACATGTGTGCAGCAAAATTGAGTGATTGTACTTCCTCAGTACAATCACACAAAGCACAGAAACACAGAATACATTCAGATACATCTCCAGACTTATAAACAAATCCCTAACCCCAGGAATTGCCCGGGTTGGCACATTTACACACACACACACACACACACACTT
>JAEANM010016559.1:0-13233 GCA_017656035.1 Myanophis thanlyinensis
CAATCAGCTGTCGGGTCGTCCGTTCATGAAGGCGGACCAATGTGTGGACTTCGGCCGCGCATGCGCAGTATACAACAGGTTACTTCTTCTTCTCCCAGCCTGTGTTATCAGCAGTATGTACCTTTGCAAACTCAGGACAGGATGTCAGTCAGCTTTTAGCTGCTACATATTGTCAAACCTCTCCCCCTTTAATCTTCTCCATTCCTTCTACTGGTTTCATTAATCTCTGTCTTGCAGCTAGCAATATATCTGGGTCAATTCAATTATCTAGACCAGTGTTTCTCAACCTTGGTGACTTTAAGATGTTTGGACTTCAACTCTCAGAATTCCCCAGCCAGCAAAGCACACTGATCTAGACAGACAATCAGCAACTTGGTGCTGTTTCCCTGACTGATGCTGTACTACAAAGATACATGGTAAGATACTTATGGGTAAGCCTTCTGTTAGTACCTTTCATTTTTTGTAATCCAACTAATAGCTGGTAGTAGATAATCCAGTGACTTCATAACCCCATAACTAAACTTTGAAACTTCCTCTTTCTATTATGGTGCTGTAGAATCTTTCCCTAGGAAAGAACTTTTCTGAAAGATAAACATTTAGGTGTTACATATCTTCTTCAAACTCTTACTTAACTCCAAATCCTCATTAGATGGGTCAAAATAAAAATAAATGGTAAATTGAAATCTGACCTCTTAACTTTTAACTCTTCAATAATATTTAGGAGTCTTGACAAACTTTTTTTAGTTCAATTTTTTTAAGTAAGTCCATCTTTCTTGTCCTCATTTTTATCTTAGTCTTTTTATCTGGGGTATAGATATCTCCTTATTTGTGAAAGTAATTTTTTTTAATTTTAACCAATAAAGTACTTTGATTTACTTCTGAATAATTATGTGGTTTATAAAGTTTTCTTTGCTATATTTCTATGATATACTTCATAACTGAAATGATAGTCTTTTCCTCCATCTTTTTATGTATTTGGTATATTCTCAAAATCTTTTCAAAATCATAGATGCAAATGGGGTAACTGTTTTAGTTACATTGGTGTTCACTGCTTATATATATATATGTACACACATTTTTAATTTTAAAATTAATATTACCCTTGGTTGTCAAGGTGAGACAGAATATTAAAACAATGTAAATCAAGATATTTAATTAGCAGTTCTTATACATTAAAATGCATAAGCCCATTCTTCATGGTTTTGATGTTAGCCTTAAAAATCTAATACAATTTTTGGTAAATTCAATAGGGAACAAATTTTCAGACCAAGTCATCAGCATTCTGTATAATACATAGAGCGAATTCTTTCTTCAGCCCATCTTCCTGCAGGATGCAAAGGCTCTCTTTGATGTGTAGTATGGTTGTACATCTTTCGAAAAATTGAATATAAAAATGGGGATAGTTTCTATGAGAATTTATGTGCCATATATTCTCAGATGAAAGCATTTTGTTGTGTGAACTACTGTTCAGCCAACCTTTGTGCTACTGTTCCACATTTCTGCGTAACCCTTCTGGTCATTGTTGGCATTCTGTTCTTCACCTTGGCAACAGTGGAGTCTCTTGGGGAAATAGGCTGCTGTCAGGGGCTCACCATAGAAACAGCCTGCCAAGGGGGAATACTAACAAAATTTCATCATGTTCCTAATGATGGGAACTCCCAGATGAATGAAGAAATCAGACAAAGGGAAGTGAAATTATAGTCTAGCTTGAAGCAAATGCTGTTGCAAATCTCATGAGAAATAAGGTAGAAGTAGAAGCAACAGGTACTCTATTTCTGGAGAAGGTATTGTTATAGATTCCCTCAGCCATGAGAAATCCATTAGGCAAGGCTGAGATTGACCAGGATATGGGTCACCTCTCAGTATTAGCTTTCATTAAAAATATAATAGCAGTAATTATTAGAAATTAGTACTTTGCTTAAAAATATACCCGAAGAAGCTTCCTCCATCAGATTCTAGTATTTCAGCTCCCTTCTGTCACTACAAGTTGGTCTGTCTACACTCTTCTGAAAATTTGTTTTTTCTTTTTCATCAGTTATGCTGATTACATGGAGTCAAGTCTCATGTTCTGCTGTTGGGTTTACATGTACATAAATCCTACAAACCTAGATATATTTCAGGCCAATGGGAAATTTCCAGATCAAGAATTTTTCTTAATAAGTCTACTCCAAAGCAAGGTTCTTCATAAAAAAAGATAGCCATATTAGTCTATTTCCCCACTGTTGAGCTAAAGAGCAACCATGCCTTCTGTCAGCAGAATACAGGATTTGCTGTCATGATCACTAATTCCTATCCTGCCTCATTTGTGTCTGCTGCAAGTCCCTAATCAAGTGGTGTTGTCCTGATAAATTCTCAGGACAGCACAGTGATCAAACCTGGGACTACCACATTTATAGGGAAAAGATTTCACATATACCATTTCAGAATTATATTAATACAAAATTACATAAAAACATATTTCTTCTTCTCCAAATAATGTGTGTGTATGTGTTTCTTTGTTGGAATCATAGATGTGGAAGGGGCCATTTAACCTATCAACCAATGCAAGAATCCAAATTAAAATACCCGAGAAAGGTGCCTTCATTTGAACACATCCAATGAACTGGAGGCTGCTTCCTCTCTGTAAGTAATTCCATTCTCAAATTGCTCTTAAGAATTCCTTTTTTAGCATTCAGTTGGAATTTGATTTCACATAACTTGAATCTATTGTTCTATGTCCTGTACTCTTGAACAAGAGAGAATTGGTCTTGACTGTCTGTATAATGTTCTTTCAGGAATAGGAAGATGTCTGTCTGTCTGTCTGTCTGACTGTCCGTCCATCCGTCCATCCATCCATCATCATTTAGTCATCTTTGCTCATGGTTAAATGCAATTTGCTTATGATTTGGAAATTATACTTCTGTTGATGAAGCATGAAATCGTATTTGTCTTCTTTTCACATTGCATTGGTGGCCCTATTACCTACTACAGTATTCCTAATATACTAGTGCTAATACCAAGAGAGGTATTCTCCATACTACCAGTATATGAGAGAGTGAGAATAGGAGCGTTTGATAAAAATGTTGTATTTTCCTGTTTAATTGCATTCCAATAGTTAGTTCCATCTATTTCTTCAGCCTCTCAAGATAATTTTGATTTTTATCTTCTAGATTATTATCTATCATATCCAGTTTATGTATCATTAGTAAATTTGACAAGCTTTATTTCCATTTATACTTCCAAATCTTTAATGACATACGGAAGAGAAAAGAATCCAAGGCTAAACTCTGTGTTACTCCACTTGATGCCTCTTTCCTATCTGATGGTAGACTTTAATAAAGTTTTGCATGTGTCTGTGGAAAGGGTGGGGTACAAACTGAAATATCTTTCAATTTCAAATAAAAAATAAGAAAACACTACCCACCACTCTCAAATTATAGGTTCCTGGGAAGGGTTAGATAATCTGAAGAATGTCAGCTTAATTTGATGAAGAAATAGAAGATGGGCATAATGCCTTCTAGTCTCTCACATCTGGAAAAAGGGAGGGGGAGGAATAGTGAAGTGATGTAAGGGTTGAAGTTGGCAAGGTGGGAAGTAATGGAATTGCACACCAGACAAAACTGTTATGCAGATATGAAAACAGTGAAAAATATGTCACCAATGATTCAAGTTGAGAAAAATTAACTGGTGAAAACGTTCATGTATCATCTGTGTGCTGGGTTTGATTCCTGAATTCTGCAATGTATAGATCTTTTCTATACATATAACTTTTATTCTCTGCAAAGGAATTAACTTATCCTCTTTGAGACTTTTAAATTGCTGCTGTCAGCTACTAGAGATCTGAAATTTTTTGACAAGCCTTGAAAACACAATCCAACTTCCAAGCATACTCTATGGTCATTTAATTGTCATACTTATAGATTAACTAATCAGCATGTCATGGGGTACTTTGTTAAGCACTTTGTTGAAATCAAAGCATTATGTGTTTATAGCATTCTCATAATGTACTAAAGGAGTTACTCAATAAAAAAATCTGGCAAGATTTCTTGACAAATCTATGGTGACTTTGGGGGAACAAATCTCTATAATGACCAAAAGGAAAGAGATTAGTTCATGCCTCCCAAAATATACTTCTTGTGCCTTGAATTTGGGCTGGCAAAGCATCAAGGATTTTTATGCACCCAAAACCTAAGGAAGAAGTGTCACATGGGCAAACTAAGTTGTGTGATTATTATATGAGTGCCTTCATTTTTCAGCCATCTACAACTCTGAAATCATTTAGAAGGGTTAGGGTTAGGGAAATTAATCAAGGAGAGAACCAACCTAGAAATAAGGACAAATTTCCTGACAGTTAAAACAATTAATCAATGGAACTGCTTGCCTTCAGAAGTTATGGATACTCCATCACCAGAGATTTTAAAGAAGAGATTGGACAATTTAGCCTGAGCAGGAAGTTGGACTAGAAGACCTCCAATGTTCCTTCCAACTCTGTTCTGGTTTTTAAATCTACTGTATAACCCGTCCATTTTATGAAACCTAAATCAGTTTCACACCATCCAAACTCAGCCCTCCAGCCATTGGGACAGAAGCATTTTGATCACATTTTTTCTTGAGGTGGATAGAGATGGTACCCTTAGTAGGGAGGCCAAGCTCTGCAGCATCTTACATCAGAGTAGAGGTTGTCAAGGCAAAGGGGCTATTATTGACATCTCAAGGCAAATCTATGATCACACAATGCTGTTGATGAGCCCCCTAACTACAGCAAAAGCAAGGCGACACCGCTTTCATTCCCAACCCACTAGGATTAAATCATCCTTAACTCTACGAAGTTAGGGAGTCCGTTCAAGGACAGCCTCAAGGTAAGCGCCATCCGTTAGCTTTTATGTTTTATTATCTTACAGAGAATTCCAGGGAAAGTAATGACTTGAAACCGAGGCAGTAAACTGTATGTGTGTGTGTGTGGTGGTGGGGGTGGGGGTGGGGGTGGGGAGAATTGGCATATTTCTTGCCCGTTGAGTTTTCTTGCGGATTCAAGAACTGGGGGAGACGATTGCCAAATGAGGCGTTTGGCAAGGCCCGCAATTTAACGAAGTCCCGCTCGATTAAATGGCTATTCGCTCTGCCGGCATCTACCCAGGGCTACTCTCGCCAACGGTGACGAGCGACGGTCCAGCTCCCCACAGCTCAACTTTTCGCCCAGGGTCCGAGCGGGTGTGGTGTGTGTCGTGTCGCTTGTATACGCGAGGATATTCACGCGTTGGCAACTTTTGATGGAAACCAGTTGAAGCCGAGCCGTCGACGGCTGGTGGCGAGCCCCATCCCCGTCGAAATGATTCCGGCTATCCCTTCTCCGTGTCCTCCCGCTCGAGCACGAGCCATGAAAGGACATTTCTGCCCCGAGGTGCTCGGCTGGTTCGAATAGCAGCGGCGGCGGCGGCAAGAAGTTTTTTTCCTCAGCCGCGGCGAAAGAAGCGGACGCGCAGGACGGACGCGAACGACGCAGCGGACGCCACTGCACCAACCTGCGGGCTGGTGGAATCCGTGGGATGGGAGGGGGCGCGCGCCCCTCAGCTCCCCGTGGCCGCCGCTGCCTGCGTTCCTCCCTCTCTCTTTCCCTCCCTCCCGCCTCGGCCCCTCCTTCCTTTCTTCTCTGCCCGCCCGAGAATGTGTGTAGCCGCTCTCGGATTTCCCCTCAGCCGCCCGAGCTTCTGTCAGCAGCCAGTGCAGCAAAGAGCTGGTTTGGGGCTGCGCTGGCAGCGAGCTGCAGCTCAGCGGGGGACCACAGGCTCCTGCCCCGGCTGAGTCTCCCTGGGACTCGTTTAGCCCCGCCGGGCACTTGGGCGCGCCGTTTCCCTCGAGCGAGCCTGCCTGTGGTTTTGCCTCCGTCGGGTGTCTCCCCCGCGCCCCCGCGAGCGCGCTTCGTCCTCGTCGTCGGCGCTTTGTTCTTAAACCCAGCCTCGCGCTCGCTGCCTTTCCTCGCGGCTCTCCTCCGCCCGGTGTCTTCCTTGGGTCCGCCGGTGGACTTTGCCTTGTCATGTCAAGATGGAAGGCAGGAGCGAGTGGCTCGCCTCCTCGACTCGCCCTGAGGGCTTCGAGCAGATGAGGCTGAAGAGCAGACCCCGGGAACCCTCGCCCAGCCTGACCCGAGTGGGCTCCAACTTCTACAGCGCCGTCAAGCAGCAGGACTACAGTGCCAGCGTCTGGCTGCGAAGGAAAGACAAATTGGAGCATGTAAGCCACTTTTATTGCTCTCTCCCGAAACGCCTGACCGGCCGCCGTTCCCTTTAAATTCTTCTTTCGATAAGCCCGCCAGGCGGGTTAATCGACCCATTTAACAGGTGTGAAAACTGAGCTGGAGCGGAAACTTCTTGACAACTTGCAACGTTTTGGGTTGAGGGAGAATTCGCACCCACGACTCATAGATAGACCTGCTCATGAAGTCAGGATGAGATTAGCTTTACTTCCACATGGCACAAGACCAATGTGGTATCAACACTATCCTTCAACATAGGTTGTCCCTACTTAAACCTACCGCCCAACCATACCAAAAGTGGAGTAAAAAACATAGTATCTGGGGGAGAAGCATTTAAATAACAATTCCATGTATGCTGAGCTGGGAGCATGTTCTCCATGGATTTACTTCCAAACATATATAGGATTTCATATGATGTAATATACTTTATCCAGTATGATGCCCAAATAGGTCATTGTTCAGTTCCCTCAGAAGTGCAAATAGTTTTCTGTTTTCATATTATATGCTTCATCTCTCTCTTTTTAAACCGCTATCTGCTGCAAACCGGTTTTCACATCCATGTCCCATGAAGGCATCTAATTGCTGAGATGTTATGGAAACTCTGGGATGTTGTAGAATATTTCTCCAACTGATTGCATCCTGAAGTGTTATGATGATTTAGATGTAGCTGGTTTTATTTGCATCCTTTATTTTTTATTTAGAAGTATAGACTTGCTGTATTCTAGGTATATTTTTTTCTAGATACATTTCTTACATAGCTATGTAAGATTATGCAACGCAGATTTGATTGTGCTGTCAATTCCTGCAGGAATGTTAACTAAGGGGTTTGGGACCAGGACACAATTGAAGCCATGGCTGGCTTCAATGAATATTTAATGTTTGGTTTAAGGTACTTGGAAATATTCCTGTAGTTCAGAGGTTTTAGAGCCTGGATTGTCATGTTCTTGTGTAGTTTATGACATTAATGAGTTGTATGAATAATGGAACAGCATATTTTGATTTTGGTATTAGGTTAAGTACGTACTTGTAGGAAGAAAGGGAGTTTAACTCTAATGCGAAGTTTGTTGCATGTATGTTAGCAAGCAAGGAAATGGTTAAGTTTTATAATGCAGCAGGCTTGTTTCAGGGGATGCTGTGTGCTGCTCAAAATAAGGTGAAATAGAGAGTCCCTGTGTAGCTTATATGCAATATGTGAACAATAAAGTGCTGTTAATGCAAGTTAGTTCTTTGAAAGAAATGATTGTAGCAAAATGTACTGACTTTTGTATATAGCTACAGTACATGAACTAGTGCCAAGTGATGTAATCCAAAATATAGGCAAACGTGCAGTAAGTGGAATGGTGAAAGCCTTGCATTCTGACAATATTGTGTACCGCTAATTATTTAAGAAAGGAATCTGGAAAAAAATAAATATCAGTAAATTACAATAGGTATCCATGCCCAAATATGGATTATATTATAGTATTTTATATCACCACGGAATGATCAATACTGGGAAGTGAATCTCTTGAAATATCCTCAGCAGCCTTATAACAATTTGTATATATTTATTGTATATATCAACAAGGGTTCTAAATAGCAGATTAAAGCAAAACTACTGACTTTGCTTCATACATTTAAGTTTGGACAATACATAGTTACTTTTTGTTATGTATCAGTGTTTTAACTAAATGTAGCATATTTACTAACCTAACAAAAAAGAACTAGGTAATTATAATTGGGTTTGGTTAAAAACAAATTTGTTATGTTTTATATATATATAAACACCTAATGTAGCTAATCTTGAGCCTTGGCAAGATGATAATTTATTGAAAGAAATTTATTGACCTGAGAATATGTCAGTGAATTAAGGTAGATAAATAAACTGGGATATTAATGTGATTGTGTGTTTTTTTTTTTATTAAGAGTGTAATTCTGTCTGCACAATGGTCATGGTCATTTGAGTTCAGTGATAACTCCATTTGTTTATTTATTTGGTGGAGTATATTTCTGGAATGGAAAAAATGGATAAGCATAGATCGACAGGATTTAGTACAATGTACAAACCTTCCTCTAAGTTGTTTCACTACATGCAATAAGTTTTGGAGTTTATAACTGATGCTTTTGTAACTGACAACCAGCCATAGGCAATGTTGTATATTCCAAGTATTTTGCACTGCAAATTCCACAAACTCTTGCCATTTGCCAGAGTGGCTGTGTAATTAAGAACTGAAATAAAGGGGGAAAAACAGAGTATATTAAGTCATCTACTCCTACTTTATAGCAACTTTTTATTTTATTTATATTTAAAACATTTAAAACATTCCAATTTTTAAACATTTCAAAATAATGCAAAATTAAAAAAAAAAACAGTCTGAACCAATACATATCCACAATGAATATGCAACATACCTAGTAATAAATACATTGTAATATAATGTATTTTTTAGAAGTTCATGTGAAATGTAGTAATTAATGGCAGTAGGAGTGGTGGTTCAGCATGAAATCCACTTAAAAGGTTAATTGTTGAGTCTAGATTGACAGTCTGATTTGGAATGAAAGCCATCTCTGTATTTGAATTATCTGCTTTCCTTCTGTTGGATGAATTCAGGAAAGTTGAGTACACTTTATCAGCTATTGTACTCGTTAAACAGTATTAGCAGGAAAAACAATATTAGATGAATAGAATAGCATTGATAGGAGGGATATGATAGTCTGCATTGTTTGCAACATTAGCATTGATATTTATTCCTTGACTTACTTAGGGTCACTTTAAAAAGTATCATTGGAACAAAATACACCCTATTTGATCCTGTGGCTGAAATATTACAGTCTGGTTTCCCTCCTTTTCCTGTATTCCTTGGGAGGGGTTCTGGTCACATTTTTCTTCAGTTTTAGTTACCGCCTGCTAGTCATTCACTTAGATCATGCTAGCCATGGAAGATGCTGAATTTGAAGAAGTAAACTTTTTTTAAATAATAGGAATCATTTTAATATAACTACAGTTTGCATTGCACATCAATTTTTCCTTATGAATATTAACTAGCCAGAGACATGCACAGGATGGGAGTATATAAATTTAATACCTAAAATAAATAAATCTAATTCTTTCCTCAAAATGATGAAAGCAACATTATGGTACATGTTCCATCCCTTTCATATGTATACATGACATCACAACACAGGCACAAAGAGTATATTTTATATCGCAATGGCACAATGATGCTTACATCATTTGCAGTCCTGGTAAATGCTTCCATACATATCTATGACTATAGAAATAAAGAGTAAGCTTGTGCCATCATTATATAGGTTTTCTTTTACAATTCTTGTGATGGAGAAGAAACAAAGAACTACTATAATATAGTATCTGTGCCATAAAACTAGCATCCCCTTGTTTTCCATTCTTGGGTTATAGGAGTGTTTTCAAACTGAACAACATCCAAATGTTAGGGATGTATGGATTGAGGGGTCCTTGGTGCTCTCTAAACTTGCTTGTTTTCTTGCAGATGTTTCATTACTCAAACTAGGTAGCATCATCAGTGCTAGTCTAGACTAGCAAAGAAGCAACCTTGGAGAGTACCAAGGACTCCTTATGTCAACCATGAGCTACAAATATTCCCGTTTATTGGTATGGGAATTCCCAGCTAGCCATAGGTGGTGTTAGGAATTCTGGGTGTTGGAAATCTGTAAATCTGGAAGTTGCCCAAGATGGAATATCCTGGCTTTGGATAAAATGAAGCAGAAAATGAATGTAACAAATGCTAAGCTAACCTTCTGTGTCTTTCTTTCTCCATGATCCATCACTCTGGGACTTCTCAATTTTTGTGCCCCTCTCTGTCATTGTAGTTAGGGTTGGTGTTAATAATTAAAATATAATCTAAATATCAGTTGAAACAGGGATAGACCCTCAATACTTTACAAATTAACATCATTTCATTGAAAGTAAACAAAACAATCCGATTTAAAGCCATTTTTTAATGAGAAGTATAACCTTTTTACCCTGGATTTTCAGCCCGTATATTTTCATCCCGTACATAGACCAGTGTTCTTGCAGATACAGAGTTATCATATTTTCAAGTTAAAACATGTTTCAATAGGTGTTTTAAAATTAGTTCTGGTATTAGTCATTTTTGAGACAAAAGAAAAATAGGGGCAACTCTGAATCCTATCTTTATTTTTTAATAGACAAGGACATCTTATTATGCTTTATTCATCTTCCCCTTGTGTACAGTTATTTTACTCCCCCAAATCAGAAAAAAGTGCTGTAAAATTGGGTTGCTGTGTGCAACAGAGATAACATTGTCTTTTGTTTTAAATCAGCTCTTTTAGAACTTATCTATAGGTTTTTTTCCCCCTAACCATGGCAGGAAGATGTCATGTCTTTAAGATGCTGCTTTCATCTAATCTCCAGCTCATACTGTACTCTTTTTCCTCAGTTGTATCAAAGGGATAACTATCAAATCAGATCGTCAGACCATTGTATAGCAGCCAAATGCCATAAAGGCGCGATTATTTTGCCTTGTAAGCATATACAATGAGTTTGACCACAATAGAAGCAACTACAAAAAGAACAATAACATTTCAGCTTCATATAAGATTTGGGAAACTTTGCTTTCCAGAGAAGCATAATTTTACCTGAATTTAGCAAGCTTACTCTGTAGGGAAAAAAAATCTCTCACATAAATTTCCCAAGAATTTATTGAAGCTCAGATTGTTAATTATGTTACTGGAGTCAGTAGAAGCAACGTAAAGTGATGAGGACACAATCTTTCTATAGATAATCATGTAAATTAGAATAACTTCTGATTGGATATAGCAAAGCAATTAAGTATAACTGATTGGATATAGGAGAAGCTTACGTATCAGTGACATCAGATATAGAGTGGATTCTATGAGGTAATAGAGTGGAATTACAAAAAAAAATAGGCTACTGAGAGAATACAGAGGAGATTCCATGAATAACCATCTAATCAGCTGAGCTTATGGGGTTTATGCTAAATTGGCCTTGGTTCCCAGAACCTATGCTTGTCTCTTAATATTATTTCCTTGATTTATCAACATTCCTTGGCATAGCTCAGGGGTGTCAATCTCAATTTCATTGAGGGCCGCATCAGGGTTGTGTTTGACCTTGGGAGGGAGTGGTGGGCATGGCCAGGATGGGGGTGGCCAGCTCAACATCACTCGTGTTGGGGGTACCTGTGGTGGCCAAGTGTTAAGGCAGGATTTCCCTCAAATCCTCCCTCACTCTAATTATAATCTTCCTCCCTCCCTCCCTTTTCACTGACAGAGACACCACCAGCCAGTCCTTTGCTGTTTCCAAGGTAGCCCCACGGACCAGATCTAAGCACCCTGCAGGCCAGATCTGGCCCATGGGCCTTGAGTTTGACACCCCTGGCATAGCTGATCCAACAGAGTTCGTTTCTCAAATCTCTAGGAAGTTAATTCAGGGAAGGGGATATTTTGCTTTGTTTTACTTGTCTAAATCAATGCCATGTTTTCTACTACGACTCCACAGGGCTTTCCAAGAAGGTGCGTTTTGCAATTCCCCATTCCATTTTTCTGCAGCAACCTTTCATGTTAAAACTGAGACATGCTGAGATATACTGTTTTATGCTGTAGCACAGTACTAGTTTTAGGATTTCATGGGTACGGAGTTGGAGTCCTGCAGCAGCTTTGAGGAGAAAATATGGTTCCCTGAGTTCATTGATATTTGCAAATGTATTTGTATACAGGAAGCCCTTGACTTACAACTGTTTGCTTAGTAACCGTTTGAAGTTTCAATGGCACTGAAAAAAAACCGGACTAATAATCATTTTTCATACTTATGATTGTTGCAGCATCCCCATGGATTTACATTCAGATGCTTGACAACTGACTCACATTTATGATAGATGTGGTGTCCCGTGGTCATGTGAACCCGTTTTGCGATCTTCTGACAAGCAAGGTCAATTGGGAAACCAGATTCACTTAACAACTGTGTTATTGATTTAACAACTATAGTGATTCATTTAACAAATAGAGCAAGAAAAATCATAAAATGGGGCAAAACTCACTTAACACGTTTTCCACTTAGCAACATAGATTTTGAGCTCAGTTGTGGTTGTAAGTTGAGGATTACCTGTATAGCTTTAAACATTGATACATGCTTCAATGTCCTACTTAATTTCACATTTTTAGCTACTGCAAAGAATACTTTTAAGGTAACGAGCTGGAAAAAGAAGATGATGTATTATTCTTATGTTCTTGGGAAGATGTGCTAAGTTGATACACTTTAGCTTAGCCAGTATATGTTGCTGAATATATGTTGATCTTTCAATTTTGTAACTATATGTAGTCCTCAAGTTATGACCACAATTTAGCCCAATATTTAAGTTGCTAAGTGAAACATTTATTAAATGAGTTTGCCCCATTTTACAGCTTTTTTGCCAGAGTTGTTAAGTGAATCATTGCATTTGTTAAGTTAGTAACACTGTTGTTAAGTGAATGTGGATTCCTTATTGAGTTTTCTTGTCAGAAGATTGCAAAAGCTGATCACATGACCTTAGGACATTGCAACTGTCATAAACATGAACCACTTGTCAAGCATCTGAATGTTGATCATGGGATGCAACGGTCATAAGTGTGAAAAACAATAAGTCACATTTTTCAGTGCCGTTATAACTTTGAACAGTCACTAAATGAACTGTTGTAATTTGAGGACTATCTGTACATATAAGGTTATGATATATTTCAAAGCTATCTATGTCTATGCACACAAAGGTATTATGGAATTCTTTGTAGTTATTGCATTCCCCTTCTGTCCTGATCATATATTCAAGAAATACTTATGTTTAACAATTAGGAATTAGGCAATAACCCATAAAATAAAGTTTTGTAACTTTTTCATACTAAGTAGTTATCATCACAATACTGATAACAATTATGAGATTAAAATATACAATATGATTAGAATTATGATTATAATAGGTAGAATTATAATAGCTAGATATTGGAAAATTGATGTGAATTTTAGAATAGAA
>JAEANM010016560.1:0-13233 GCA_017656035.1 Myanophis thanlyinensis
CATGCTGGCTCAGGAATTCTGGGAGTTGAAGTCCATGAGTCATGAAAGAGCCAAGGTTCCTGACCCCTGTCATAACTAGTGGTGAATCCAACTTACAGATGCATGGGAAGTATCTTTTACCAGCATAATACTGAGAGTAATATAGAGTTGGCAATATATCACATTGTTTTCATGTGTGTGAATGGTAAGAGGCTCTTCCCTCCAGCTACTGTGCTTAATGATATTAATATATAGCTTTTGATATTATATTTTGTGGGCCTTTTAGTGTAGAGGATCCTTACTTTTATTATGATTTCATAATTGATTGTGTTAAGTTGTAATACTATTGCATTTTTTAATTCCATATTTATAGTTCAGTTATACTGCTACTGCTACTGTATTAGTTCCAAATAAGGTATTGAATGAATAGACTTCAAAATTATAAACAAGTACATTAGGGAATAAACAACTAGAGACAAAAAGGCCATCAAAGGAATTTCATCTGGGATAATTTTATCATAAAGACATAAAGAAAAAGATATCTACCAGCAATGGAAGGTTAATGTTAATATTGTTAATAATAGTATAAGCAATGTGGCATGAAAATTATAGTAAAATGGTAGTAAGATAGTAAGTACAATACAGACCACAATACACCTGAAATCTGCTGATTTCAGAAATCAGGATTTCTCATGAATTTTGGATTGAATGGTTGTCATGAAGAAAACCAAGAAGTTCAGGGAAAATATAAAAATATAATGGAGAACCAGATGAAATGAACATTATCAGAGTTGTAAGGCCTGCATGTATATTTTAATAAAATATTTATTTTATTAAAGTTACCACAAATTTTCTAATATGTTCTGTAAAATACAGTATCTCAATTTAGCTATGCATAACATTTGCTTGAAAATGGGAAAGTGAGGGGTTGTACACCCAAAATAATGAAAACTACAATATTCTCATTTGCATCAAAATGCATCAACACATATCTTCAAGGATCTAGAAAGGACAATTCTTTATTTAGGTGAATCTACGGTCTGTCTTTTATATCTGCGTTCCCCATAGTAAACACACAAATAAAATGTATCACCAATAAATTGTTTTGAATGTTTCCTAATCACCACTAAAGCTACTGATATACATCTAACTTCTCTCTACTTTTAAACTAAAACTGAATGTTTAAGTCATGTTTTAAAGTACAGTCTGAGACTCAGCTGTTGTATTTTTAGGATGCGCAGAAAACCGCAGTGATAGTCAGATTGCACTTCAGAAGATAAATCAGATACTTAGTACAGGATTTGCAACAATACAATCAATTTATTTTATTGATTTTATTCATTTATACATCACCTTTCAAAATAAAATATTTCAAAAATAGCCCATCACATGAGTAATAAAGCAACAATAAAACAATAGACTACTGCAATGCAGTCTACATTGGGCTGTAAGAAGCTGCAACTGGTCTTCAATGTGGGAACTCAGACAATTTAGGTGCATAGCTCATCTCAAGCTCATGTAACGTATATCCTGTGAGAGCTGCACTTTTTACCAGTAGGCTCCTGGATACAATTCAAGGTCTGGTTATTACCTATAATGCCCTTCATAGGTGCCTGTTTATCTAAAAGACCATCTGTCTTCTCTGGCTTCTGTCTAGCTTGTATGATCGGGCAGAGTTGGGCATGCTCCAAATCCCATCCATTAAAAATGTCACATAATGAGGAAGAATGCCTTCTCTTGCCCTCTGGAGCACCATTCCCACCGAGACATGTATGGCCTCATCTTGGCTGTGTTCAGAAGAACTCTGAAAGCCTTGCTCTTTTCCCAGATCTTAAACCAGAAGATGGTGTATGCCTAACTGCCTTTTAACAGTTGTTTTTTCTTATGGTATTCATGGGATTTTTGATTTTCGTTGAATATATTGTTTTTAAAAACTTACATCGTTGCCGATATTTATTTTTATGTTTTAATTTCTATTTCACCATTATTGTAATGTATTTATTTTTTATTTATTACATGCCACATATTATGTGAAGGACAATTCTTCAAGGCCTTTTGAAAAGTGAAGAAGATGAGATCCTACTAGATCTTGGGAGGAAGGGTTTTCCACAAGGCAGGGGCAGCAGTGGAGAAGATATGCATCCTAAGTCTCATTAGATGAAAACATTTAAGGAAGGAAGCTGGAATGTGCCCTCTATATCTTAACTAATGGAATGGGCATATACCTCCAAGGGAATCAATTCCATAAATAACCTGATCCCATTCCCACATGGCTTACAGGCTTTATAGTACTTTGAACTGAATTTGGAAATAAATTGGAAAACAGTACAGATCCCAATATGGGTAAACCATGAAGTGCCCAGAACTGTGCTGCCACATTCTAGTTCTGTTGTAATTTCTGCATGGTCTTCAAGGGCAGCCCTATGTAGAGCAGATTACAGTAATCAACCAGGAAATAATCTTATATGAATGACCACGAGCAAGGCTTCTCCATCCAGGAATGAGTGCAATTGATGCACAAGATGGATCTGTACAAACAAGTGCCCTTAGCCAGGACTGCTGTTTGTTCTGTGAGCAGAAACCATAAGTCAAAGAGGACCCCAAGGTTGCACACCAACTATGTCTGGGAGAGTGCTACCCGAACAAGAATGACATATCAATAGACCCAGGAGACTCAAACCCCTACAGCTGGTTTCTCCCCATTCCCTTCAAGTCTTCGGCATTAAACCAACATATTACTTGGCTGGCCAATGTAGAAATGTATACCTTGAAATCATCCGCATATTGATAATACCATACTAAATAAGCATTTTCAGAGGTCACGTCATTATTAAAGAAGAGCAAGAGACTTGAATAACCAGCTCAAATTCCTCCCAAATAACCAAGCTCAGACATGGCCCAGTCACTTCCAAAGTACCTGCTCAGCCAACATCTAATTCCAGGACAAACTGAATGACATTATCCAACAGATGCTGAGAATAGTCTTCATAGCTACTCTGAAAAGGCTCCTCCAATCTCTCCTTACCCAAAATGGACCTGATCATTCTGAATAGGGCCATTGGCCAGCTAACTGCAGCACAAAAAGAGTACATTAGTAAACTCACTTTACTGGTCTAATCATCATAAGTCTCAATAAAGGCTCTTATCTGTGACAGATCAGTTTCATTCCTCATCTTTTACCAATAGGGCTTTAGGGATTTCTCGTGTTTTTCATCTCCTACAGTTCCTCAGATAACCAAGGAACCAAGCAAGATCCACAAGTGCAAAATCCACATTCTTGGTCCCTCGGTCACTTGGGATGAACTGATTGAAAAAGTGTCTCTTCCCTTCAGAGGGTGAGATCTGACCATAGCAAGGGACTTATGTTAACACTGTGTCATTCCTCCAAGACGAAGACCAGATCAAGTGTATGACTTCAATTCTGGATTGAATTCTCGGTAAATTGGATCAGGTCCATGGTTGACATGGTAGCTATGAACTCCAGGCTGAAGACAGAATGAAATCACCCAGATCTAGGAAATTTCATCATCAACTCAATCACAGAATCTAGGAATTTGGGCAGGTTGCTTCTATATTGGAGGGCCAGAGGTAAGTAAGGAGCAGTTACAACTAATCCATATACTAACCTCACAAATTGAATCTCACATCTGACAGTGTCCCTATCCATACCCAGATGGTGCCACACTTAAAACCCAGGAGAGAACATGCCAGAGAGGATAACTACATGTCCAACCAGGTTTCAATCATGCAAGCCAGAACGGATTAGCCTTCTAATCCATAACCTAATCATCAATGTTAGGAAAGGTTTTTTTCTAGCCAACCTGGCATTAAATAGCAATAAGCAAGCAGACATTGAAACTTTGGAGACCAATCTTGCATCTGAAAACAGGATGCTGGACTATGCTATACATCCCTGTGCTGTTCATTAATGCAGTGCCCTCCTCTTCCCTCCTTCACATCATGTCCTTCCTCATGCCCACTCCCTCGCATTCCCATCCTGAAGAAACCCAACATGCCCAACACATACAATAGGACACAGATTAGCTCCCACCCAAGTTAATGGTTCTTCTGAGACCACTCAGTGGCTTACCCAAGCAATCTTCCCTATCAAAAGCCTCTCTATTCTCTCCTTAGCCACCCCACCCTCACATGAGCCACTAAAGAAGCATCTCACCACATAAGTCCATCAGGCTGAAACTGATCTTCTTCTCCATTTCTTACCCAAAGGCAGGAGATTCAGCCACCTCTCCAAAATAACAATTAAAAGAAATACTGTATATGCTTGCAAATGCAAGTCTTCCCCTACAGGCCACCAGCCACCATAATTGAAATCATGCCAATCCATCTAAACTGTGAGTCCCAGAGAAAGAGAAAAAGTTGCCAAGATGAGTGCTGGCTATTTGGCCAGCCAAACAGCAGCAACAGAATCCAGGTCAGTTCTTCCACAAGACCACCATCTATTCCAGGTCTCTCTGCTGCTGTCTTGGCACCCATCCTCTTCCAAGAAAGGATTCTTATTCCCAGGAAGCTATAGCCACAGACACGTCATCATAGTCACCAGGCCCAGCCAACTGTTCTCGGCAGAAGCCAGGAGGTGAGAGAATAAAAAATAATGCTGCTGTTAACCTGACTTCTTCCTCTCTGCATCACTGTGCCTTCAGGAGCCTGTCAGATGCCACCAGTCAGCTGCACTGAAAATAGCTGATCCTAACCCCACGAGGCTCTTCTGACAGACAGCCGTACTCTTCCACACTTTTGAAACTGAAAAGCTGCAACTTGCTGTCTCTCCACCAGTCCACCGCTGTCCAGCCTGATTTAGATAGGATTTTGCTATTTTTCAGCCACTGCCTCTTTTACTTTTCACATCTCCCTTGGTTCCCCAGTATCACTGGCAATGTATTGCACAGTGGAAGAAATCACCAAACTTCACATACCCACAGCAACACACAAAAACCCTCAAAAATTGTTATCTCATCCATCATCCATGGTACCCAAGGCCATAATGAGGGGGGGGGGGGAAATCATGTATGATGGTTTTTATTGCTCAGAATTGTACAATAGAACTTAGCAGTCCTATACATTTATAGAATAAAAAAAGATAATTATAGTGAAGAATATTCAAACAGCAGATGAAAAATGCAGACGTGATCTAACAGTCGAATACTTGGCAATAACAATTTCCCTTTGTTCATCACCAATTTTGGTATTTTTACAAATTAACACACAAGGTAAAAAGTGCCTGGGAGGCTATGTTTCAAAGCAAAAGTGTGGCAGCACATGCAACACCTATAAATTGGCTGTATTCAAATGATGTGCTTGTGCCACAAGCAAAGTATGTGTGGCATGAATGGCTAACTTCAGGCAGCCCTGGGACTAGGAAGGGGTTAAAAGAGCTCCACATGGATTTGAATTAAAGTGCCTTTCTGGTTAAACATGTCCTGCAAATACTGTAAGCCTGTCAAAAACTATGGCAATTCCTCTGCCTAAGGAAAAAAAATGTTGCTAAAAAGCAGAACAGCCTTGCTTTGCATTATAGAACTCATTGCCAGAATTCTTTGCAGACATTGTGATTATAGTTTCCTAATACTGATTGGCATCAGGGGCTATGAACCCTCATCATTCTTTGTTAGGCTTCATACAGGCATTCCTCCTGTAGCAATTTTAAAAATTGTCCTTGCCAATGCAGGTCAACAAGCAATGAACATCAAACAAGCCTCAGTAGAATCTCTCATATCTAAACCCTGAATATTTCTTTACACACATGTTCCCAAACATAAACAAACAGCATTCTAAACAAAGCAATTTGGAAACACCATTTATATGACCGATATACATTAGGATGCAGGGAACGCCTGTCCTATTTGCAAGTTCTTTCTTGTGTCCTAAATACCAGAGATGTGCATTTATATGTGTTTCACTTCCACTTCCTCCATGGGTTTATCATGCCCCCACTAAGCTTGCTATGATAAGAAACAGCTGGCTTCTTTGTTGCTGCTTTTCTCTCTCATTAAAAGGCTTTCTTTGTCTTGCAATGGACTTATTTTCTTCCTTCTATGGGCAGGTTAGGGAAGGGGATAAAGGTGATGCTTGACCATTAACAAAGGATGTCATATAATGAGAGGAAGGATTTTGCTGAAAAGAACAAACATATAGAATAAGTAAAATGATTTTTTTTCCTCCTCTGTTTTCTTTCCTTTGCAGTCAGGTCTGATCTGCATGAGTACAGATTTTGTAGCATGAATACAGACCACTGACCTCTTCTCAATAACAGGAACACACAACACCACTGTGTGCCTGTCCACCAGGAAGGACAATCTCTGCCTCATCCATGCTAAATGTTGAAAGCAGTGCTTTTATAATTTGTGCTGCCACAAGCAATGCTATACAGTTCTGCTGCACCTCATCTCATTGAAGAGATAGATAGATAGATAGATAGACAGATACTTCCGCTCACTACAATATACCTCCTCCTCCTCTTCTGCCTCTCCTCCAATGGAGGACAAATCATATAAAAGCTTAGTCAATGGAAACGGCATCCTCAAAAGCCCACCCAATTAAAGGAAAATACTTAAGGATTACAGAAATGGGAATCCATTAATTGGGGGCTTTGGAAAGTGCAATCCAGGCAGAAGAACATAAACCATCATTTTTACTGAAGCGAAGGAAGGGGTTAACATCTGGAAGTGTATTTCTTAATCCATCTTAACGCCAGTCAGTTTACATACAGCAGTCTAGCAGCTTAACCCGTTTGGAGCTGGGGAAAGCCCTTATTGTCTAAAATGGAGAAGGAAGTGGCAATGAAGCTTTACCAGTATTCTCTAGGTAGAAGGGCTCTGTTTCACTGAGAGAGTGGAATGGAGACTCTATGTTTCCTATATAATTATTGTCTTAATAAATATGAAAGTTTTCTGGCAAAGCAATCCATATAAAGATAAAATTGAGTTAAACAGGTGCTATGGAACTTATGCATATCTCTAAAAGGCATAATAGCAATAGCATTTAGACTTATATACCACTTCACAGTGCTTTATAGCCCTTGCTAAGCAGTTTACAGTGTCAGCATATTGCCCCCAATAATCTGGGTCCTCCTTTTACAGACCTCGGAAGGATGGAAGGATGATTAACCTTGAACCGTTTAGAATAGTGATGGAGAACCTAGGACACTGCTGAAGTTACTATATGTTACTATACCCTGACTGTTTTTTTTTTCTCTTGAATCTGGCTTTGAGAATTGCATCACTAATTGCATCAGTATCAACAAAATTTGAAAACTAGACAAACATCAAACATGACTGGGAGAGTATATGTGCAAGGCAGAGTTAAAAGTAAAAGCCACCGCAGCTCAGTCTTGCCAGGGTTTGGTCAGCGTCTCCCTCACCCAAATCCTCACAGCCTCCAGACACTGGAATAGGGCTTTAGCAGGATTGCTCTTTGTTCCTTTTTAAGTATATTGTTGTACATCTTGATACACTGTGTTGCTTTAATATATGATATGATTAGAATTCATTAACATCCTATTATTTAGATATCTTAAAGTATTGAAAATATAGATTCCTCAGCATTATGTGTTTGGCCCAGGGTGGAGTTGTACAACCAGGAATCATCAGCATGCAGATGCTGATGCACCCCACATGCTGATGGATGACCTAACCAGGGGCTTTGTGTAAATGTTAAACAGGAGTGGCATGAAACTAGAGCTCTGACATACTTTGTAAAGCAGAGGCCTCGGGCTTGAACTTTTCCACCCCCAGTGAACACTGACTGGATCTAGAGCAGAAGAGAAGAACCAGCATAACATAGTATCTCCCACTTCCAATCTTCTAAGTCAGGCCACAAAGGCACTTTGAGGTCATTGACAGCCCAACCACCATCCAATCACACCAGAGGTTATTGACAAGTGCAGTCACGGGTATCTCAGTACCAAAATCAGGCTTGAATCCTGACTGAAAATATAGGCACCAGTGCTAAAAATCACTGCATTCCAGGGTTTTTCCTGTTTCTTCCCATTTTTTTAAGAAACCTAGTTTCCACTATTATACTAAAACAAAAGTAATCAATATTTTTTGTCTTGGATTCCTTGTTTAATTTTGAGAGCAGATTAAAGAGCGGAAAAAAAGTGATTGTTCTATAAAGGGCAGCTGGATTAAATATGGCCAGTAACAAAAAAAATTTTTTTTTCAGAAGAACTACCCTATATCTGCAAGGTCCACAGAATACCAATGGAAATTATCTGGAGCTATTAGCATTGTAATCCATCTTTTTAAAATGTTAGATAACATAGAATGCCTGGAATAAACGAAGAGTAGTAATAAGGGGGGGATTGTTAGGAACAAAAGGAACAAATTAACCAGCATCAAACAAAAATAGTATTAGTAGTTTATGTTTCCTTATAGGAGATACCTCTTCCTTCTTATTTAAAGGAAGTAGGTATAACAATATTAAATAAATATTATCTTGATGTAAAATAATTTAGAAATTTAAAGGAGTGGTGGGAGTGCACTTTTATTAAGTTTCTTGAGCCCCTTAATGGACATACAGATAGACAGACAGATTTAAAAGTCATGGAATATAATTTATAGGCTTGGACTTTGAAAACATTATTTTGCAATGCTTCCAATTATTTGTCTCAGTAGTATCAGATAAGTGGTTTTATAAAATTTGTCAAAGATATTCACACAGTTTAATACGTTGCCTACATGAATCCACTAGAAATTGTCTGAAACCCTGGAGTCAGGTATCAGTTTATTACACTTAGTCTATTTAGTTTATTACATTACATCAGTTTATTACATTTGATGTTAAATGTATCCATTAATTTTTTTAAACAATTCCTCTGTCCTATATAGAATCCAGAGAGTCATTGCTGCAGATGATGGCATATATTAAATTGTACAAAGAGCATGTAAAGCACTTCTAATCTTATCTTTGTATTTGTTAGGTCAAACCTCAGAGTAGACCAAATAGGACTTAAAACAAGAGTAAAGTAATATCAGACCATTTCAATTTCCCAGGACACTTCATGATAGACTTCAAAGTGGCTGTTTTGAAAAAATTGAATTTTAACAGCACCATCTAGTGATAAATTGCTAACTCACATACATCCAAACTCAGATCTCAATGAACACAATGGGCTTTTTTTTACACATTTTACAATTTTTTACAACTGCTAATAGATAAGGTACATATAATCTGCATAACCAAACTATCTTCTCTTCCCATTTTCCCAACTTTTCCCATCCCATCTCATCTCAATCCATCAATCAAGCTACTGTGTAGAAATAAACCATAAGCTAGAGCTCATGAAAGCTGCATAAATCGGAAAAGGTCATTAAATTTTTGGAGTGTCTGATAATGTATCTTGACTTCTTTATTAAATACCTAGGAAGTATTCAAGAAATTTCAAAATTAAAAAAAGAAAACAATAACAATAAAGAATTAAAAGCCTGATCATGGATCTTAATTTCTTTTCCTAAACAGCAAGAGGGGGAAGCATTTAATAATAATATAATATGGTTAAAACATTATAGTTAATTTGATAACATATCTCTTTAGGAGTGACCAGGATGGATCGGATTAGGAATGAGCACATCAGGGAGACAGCTCAGGTCAGCTGATTTAGGGACAAGGTCAGAGAGGCCAAATTGAGATGGTTTGGACATGTGCAGAGGAGGGAAAGTGGTTATATTGGTAGAAGGATGTTGGAGATGCAGCTGCCAGGCAAGAGGTCAAGAGGAAAGCCAAAGAGGAGATATATGGATGTGCTAATTGGGGCAAGAGTAGAGGATGCTGAGGATAGAGTTGGGTGGAAACAGATAATTCGCTGTGGTGACCCCTAACAGGAACAGCCGAAAGAAGAAGAAGAGTTAATCTGATAACATACCTGCAACCAATAAATAAAAATAACATGTTCTTCAGTCTACTATGCTGAAGTATAAATTTAAGCTCTTTTGTTCTATTTTTGGCCTTCATGGCAAATCAAATTTTTGTTTGTTTGGCTGATTTTTTCCCACCTTTATTACTGTATATAAAATATAGATTCTATAGCATGTAAACACAGCTCTTGAGCAAGTTCTGTCCATAGCTTGAAGAGAATATCCTCTTGGACTCTTGGAGAAAGATGGACCTGAATAACTTTGCAATAAGGAGTTCTTATATAATATGGTCTCTCTCTAAATATACAGGTTAGCCCTAATTTACTAATTTGTTCAACAATCATTCTATGTTATGATGGCACTGAAAGAGTAGGTTTACAACTTACATTGTACATACTGTTCATACTACCAAACTTACAGAGCCATGAAGTCACATGGTCACTTTCATTCTAATGGGTTCGTTTACCCACCCACCCCAAATATGGATAAATAGCCAGATCTTGACAATAAAATAAAACCTAATGTTAGCACCACCTATACTTTCAGAGATATTTCCTAACTAGGGAGCTCTAAATGAAGAGATCAAGTGTTTACATGATGTATCATTTCTGACTGTGGGAGGAAAGCCCCCTCAATAGATCTTTATACATGGTGGAACGTTTAAATATGAAGGTATGAAAATAGGAAGGTTTAGATATGAAGATGTGAAAATAGGAAGAGCTGCTGAGGGAAGTAAATTTCACCTGTAACATTTCCATACAGCAATTTCATCACTACATTTTACACCAGCTATAGTTTGTGAAGCCTACCAATGGCATTTATACTGTGGCAATATTAAGTTACCAGATTACAAACTTGGATGGTTAGGCTATCACTGCTGAGGAATGGGCTTACTTATACTGGCCAGTCAAAACTTGCCAAATAAACTCCAAAACACATACATTTCCAGAAATAACAACAGACTACATTTACTATTATTGCAGTCAAACTATTTGGTTCCCCCTAAACAATTTTTGGTGCCCCATATCCCTCCGTTGAAGTGAGTATGGCATGACCAAAGCATTAGACCTGCCTGGAAAATGGAAGGAGATGTGGCAGCAGGAATAGAGTTGCCGCCATAAGGAGGCAGAAAGCGGATGGGAAGGAGTGGTAGTGGCCAACACTTGTCCCTGGTTTATCCCATCTTGCTCCTGAGCATCAAACAGCATTAAGCCTTATATTAATTGCTGTGTCCTTAAGATTTAATATTACTTAAATAAAATAAACATGAATGTGGCCCATCATCAACTCTCAGATGTGGCCTCACTCCTATGTGGGAAAAGGTTGCCGGTTTTACAGCTTCTGATATATAAAACAGACCTGCCAACTTCTAAAAGTAGTTAAATATATCTTTCAATTCTTGCTAACAGAATATATTAACAAGATAGCAACTGTTGCTGTTTTTTTAAATAAAACAAGCCAGTTCCTTACCTGTCTACTGTGTCACCCACCACCTTTCCTCCTGAACCGTTTATGGACTCTTGCCTTGTAATCCCTTGAGATCTACTTCGTTCCAAGGTTGACTGTTCTTGTAGCTTTGTTTTTTTGTCCTGAGGTGCTTTTTCATTCTGCAGTCCTCTAAAACCCTCTTGATCAGACTTCTGGGGGGTGTTAGTTCCACTATTATAAAACCATGCTCCAGATTTTGTCAGGATTTCTTGTTGCTTTCGACATGAATTACACACCCACATTACCTACATATAATATGCAGAAAATATTGTTTTCAGTTTTTTGAAAGTAATCTTGACAAATTCACAATAAAATGAGATGTAATAAATTATTATAGAACATTAAAAATAACATTAAATGACAATATTTTAAATTAATACAATTTTAACCTTTTAAAAAAAAGTTTAACTATTGTTTAATTATATTTAACAAATAAAGTCCAAGGTCCATATAAGTTATTTTCTTAATACAATAGCATAAACATCATATCCTATGGAACTTAATCCTTGATAAAAAAAATTGTCTTAAAATTACAATCTATACGTAAGTATTTATTATTTCTAAAATCAGTAATTTTGACAATTCTGCTATAATTAAAATACTCATTTTATTTAACCATCAAATCTTAAGAGTCAGCTAAAGTTTTCCAGCTAAGCATTCTGTTTCCTGTAGTACCTCCAGAACCCAAGTTTCAAAAAAAATTGTCATTTTTGCCCAGCAGTTAACAGGCATATCTTGGATTATAGAAATGAAATCCTGAAATATAATACAATATATTTTATTAATAACAGCATTATTTTATGCAAGGAACTGCTACATTAAATGTCCAACCCTGAATCCTGGAACATATTATCAACAAGCCGTTTTTATAGAAAACCATGTTAAGTGCCCGTAACTATGCCATTGTTTCCTGACATATATTTTCTCCCAAACTAACAACCAATAATTATCTTTAATCTCCAGTCCTCAATTTATCAAGTTGAGTTTTAGTTATATTACTGTGCCACTGTAACTTGACATCAGCGAAATATGTTTATTCACTCAAAAACTCTTTTATCACTTGAAAAACTAAAAAAATCACAACCAAGTTCAGAACAATAGATTTAATTTAATTTAATATCTCTATTTTCAGCAAGAATATCTACCTTCTTAAATATGAAAAAGTCAGTATTTTTGCCAGGCTAAACATATCAGATTTTATAATATCAGTTCTTCTACTTTACATATATTTCCAACGGGTTCAGATTAAAATAATCTTCCTAGAATTACTGTTTTTCTATTTTGATGTGTGTAATATGTTTTTTTTTAAAGATTGCAATTGTAGGTAATCTTCCGGGAAATACTTGAAAATACATAAAACTGCACAACAGCCAAAGAGAGGTGCTGTATTTAGTCTGTCTGGTATTATTTTTTAAGGTCATTCCAGTTACCCTAACTCCAGCCTTCGTGGCTTCCCATCAACTTGCTTCACCTCATTTCTGTACTAGAATAATAGTTACACCAGAATCTTGTGATGATTGGAAGCTTTCGGGTATGTTCTGCAAAAAAAAAAAATAGTCTTATCTAAAATGTTCAGGGCAAGAGGCATCAAAACCTTGGAAAAGTTTATTAAAAAAAAAAAATCTTCAGATAGAAAAGGAAAGAGGATATTGAAGAACAGGTTCCTTTAATTGCTAAATCAAGCCTGCCTCATACACCATAATATGCCAAGGCCTCTGAATAATCCTTTGGGGTGGATCATAGGCAACAGAAACAGCGGGTAGATAAAGTGGGATGGAAGGCCAAGAGCTCTCTCATCAGGAAAAGAAAAATAGCCTCAGTGTTTTATTTCGAGAAATAACGGCAATCGCAAGGTTGCTTTAGTGAAATCAGCTCTTTTTATTTACAGGATCAG
>JAEANM010016561.1:0-13233 GCA_017656035.1 Myanophis thanlyinensis
ATTGGCTGTAAACCGCCCCGAGTCCCTAGGGAGAGGGGGCGGTATACAAATCATGAAAAATAAATAAATAAATAAAAAGCTTACATCAGTCTAAACTTTTTTAAAAAAATGGTTTTGCACTGGTTATCTTGGAATGTTGCATGACAGAGTGAAAATCTTTACCCCACCTTATGTTTTTGTTTGAGTGGAAAAAGTTGATAAAACAAACTTTTTGTTACTATGTGTGCTAAAGGATAAGTTGATTTGACCTTGTGAACTCTCTTTGTGTATATATTGCAGCATTGCTGCATTGGATGCTTAGATGTGGATGAAGAAACTCTGCTGGAATATTTTGTTTAGTTCTATAAAGAGTTGGCCCGCTCCTAAGAAGCAAAATCAGTCATTTTGTTTAGCTTTGTGTGTGGATTTGCCATGCTAGTTGGCTCCCAGTTAAATGAAGAATAAAGAGCTATTTCTATTTTTGATTGATATAAAAAGAAAATTTTAAAAACCATCCCTAACAATGCAAAGTGTTTGAACTTTTCATTTCTCTATATCAAGCTCTGTTAGGTTAGAATTCACCAGCTCATTGAACAGAAATAATCTAAGGTGGGTTAGATCTGAGATTTGGTTAAGCCTCACAAAGGAAGCCGGTGCATTTTATGTGTGGTGAAAATATATTTTCCTTTTTAATGTCGACTAGCTCCACATTTACCCTTCTTACCTTATTAAGAATATGTCTGCAGTTCCCAAGTTACTGATTTGTTTTTTCAAAGTCTTGTTCTGTCGGTTCTCTGTTAAAATATATTTGGCAATTGTTTGCTTGCTACAGATCTCTGCAAACAGTCTAATTAGAAAATAGTATCCTATTTAGTTTTAATACAGATTGACAAACCAGTCCTGGTTTAAAGGGAGGTGGTTTTTGTGGTTTTACCATTTGTTCTTAAGTACGTAAGACACTATATCACATGAGAAAAGAAATGACTGCAAAATCTTGGTCTGCAATTTTTATGTAAACACAGTGGGAAGTAAATTCTAATAACATTTGCAGTAAGTGAATAGTATTTTATAGAAACCCTTCTATAATATTATGGTTGTAAACCATGATTATGGTTCAGCCTACCTTAATCTAGCCAACTGTTAATTTGTTAACAATGGTTTACCAGTAGTACTTGACTTATGATCACAGTTTGGGCTGGAACTTCTATCAGTAAGTAATGTAGCTGTTAAATGAGTCATCACATGAACCGTGTCTGCTTTTACAACTTTTTTTGTTGTGGTTGTTAAGCAAATCCAACTTCCCCCATTGACTTTGCTTGTCAGAAGCCTGCTAGGAAGGTCACAAATGGCAGTCGCATAACCATGTGTGATTGTAGTAAATGCACAGCGGTTGTCTAGCACTGCAGTTTTGTGACCACAGGGATCCTGCAATTGTCATAAATGCATGGACCAGTCATAAATCATTTTTTTTCAGCAACTTTGAAAAGTTGCTAAATGAATAGTTATAAGTTGAGGATTTCCTGTAGTGTCTATGTAAATCTACTCAGTATTTCTCAGCCAGTGAGACCAGCTTCTGTTAGGTAACCAATTGCTCTGTTTCCTTCCTGCTCTCTATATACTGATAAATTATTCTGTAAAATTGGCAGACCTTCTAGAGCAGATTTTAGATTATACTAGATTCCACCCACTGAGTTTTAGTTTTGTGGATCAAATAGTTTTTTGGATCAAAGACAGTAACTCAAGTCCTAAGAAATTGACAGTAGTGCTACAGTGTTTTGCAGTGCTCACTTAATTTAATCGATTTTTTTTAAAAAAAGTGATTAATTTGAATGAGATTCCGAATTAGTTTATTTACAATAGTGTCTTTTATAAAATTTGCAGATACAGCCAACATTTCAAAATATGTTCCATACTCTCACATAGGAGAAATACCTCTTTTGTGTTCATATCTCATACTGTATATCTGATACAATCCATAGCATCATCATTTCTGCTTCAGAAATGTGGTTATTTTGATCAAGTAACCTAACCAGTAAAATGTTCATAATGCCTATTTCTCTAAGGGACTCATATCCCTTTTTAACAGTAGTTTACATTTCAAAATCTATTTGGGTAACCAAACAAACGACATTTTACAAGTCCCAACTGATAGCTCAAAAAATTGACCACATGCTCCATAGAGCTGTAAGGAAGTGTGAAGTAGCTCATTTGTATCCTGTGGAAGCCGAGTAAAATGCTATTCTGGAACAGACAAAATATTCCAATGTGGGCCATACAGAACTCTTGGAGAATAACCAGTTATAAGGAAGAAACAGGGAATTCTTTGGATTTGGACAAGAATATCTGCTTCTTGATAGAGCTGTGCCTGGGAGTTGGAAGCAGGGGAGGCAAATATTCCTAAGAGAAGTTCCAGATATTTAATAAGATCAGGATAATATAGATATAGATTTACTGAATGCTGGGTCACCTTCTCTGAAATAGCGGTTGTATAAATTTGATTAATAAATAAATAAAAATACACATTTTGTGTGTGTGTATGTGAATCTCCACAACAAGACTACTCTTTGAATCAAAGTTTGTGAATGTTAAAGTTTATTCGAGAGAGCTCCTTCTATCTCATAGTGGTTTTTTTTTTAATAAATTCCAGAAAATTTATATGCTGGAGTAATTTTGGAAATAGCCAATTTATACTACCACTTCTAAAAGCATCAGACTGAGATGCCCAGTAGTTTGGACCATAGAAAAGAATATTTGTAGTTCAGGGCTGAACTGCAGGGTCCTAAGAGTGCAAGTCCCACTGATGATATTACCAAGTTGGGTAATGAAATGTCTGCAAGAAAACAACGGAGTTCAGGGAGCACCAAGGACCCCAGTAGTTTGTTTTTACAGGAAATATATGGGATCTTGGCCAAGAAAAGGCATTTTCTGCACTCAGCTCTAGTGATAGAAATACCACTTTACGACCTTTGGTGCCGCAGTTATTAACTGAATCACCACAGTTGTTAAATTAGTAACACGGTTGTTAAGCGAATTTGATTTGCCCATTGACTTTGCTTGTCAGAAAGTCACAAAATATGATCACACAACCCCAGGACATTGCAATGTTCATAAATGTTAGCCCCCCAAATGTCTGAATTTTGGTCACATGATCATGGGGATACTATAACGGTCGTAAGTGTAAAAAATGTCGACAAGTCGCTTTTTCAGTGCCCTTGTAATTTCAGGCAGTCACTAAGTGAACTGTTGTAAGTTGAGGACCACTTTTGTAACACAAAATAATAGATCCCTGAAAAAGATAGGGAAAATTTTCATAAGAACTGAAACAAGTGCATTCCCTGTCTAGCACTGCAGTATATAGTTTTAGAATAGTTAAAATGTTAAGCTGGTTTAGTTTTTTCCTGCATTTGGGTGAGAGTTGGTGTGCAATTTTGAGGTCTTCCTAAACTCACTGGAAGAGCAGGTGGCAGCTGTGGCAGTTGCACAGATTTGTCTTGTGCATTATGTCTTCCTGTTTCTGGACTGGGAAGCCTTGGGGCAAAACGTAGCACCAGGGTTATTTATGCCATTTCCTTTTGTGTTCATATAACAACACTGATGCTCTGCAAATTTCACTGGCTTCCAGTAGGCATCCAGGAATGACTGAAGAAGCTGGTGATCTCACATTGTTTCTGCTCATCCCACCAGACCTAGCAGGGAGACATATTCCAGGCCATCAAACAGGGCCATCCAGAAAGACCCATGATTTGTGCTCTTTCTGTTGCTGCACCTGCCCTGTGCAACAGCATCCCTCCAGAAATCTAGATGGACCTGATTCTGTCAGCCTGAAGGCATGGCTATTTCCCTAGACATCTGGGCAAGGAAGTTAGGGAAGCTCTCCTGGGAATGCAGCTTGGGAGTTTATTGTTTCAACCTTGAACATCGTAATTACAAGGTGGTGGTGGTTGAGACAGCATGCACTGCCCAGAGTCACTGTTGTGAGATGGAAGGCCTTATAAATCATATAAATCAATACAGCTATTTTTTCAGCCATATAATAATACTTGTCCTGATCTTTATTGTTGGCGCCAAGGTGTTTAGTGTTCTAGCATCTAGCTGGCTTTTGTTGATTCCGTTTTTCAAGATAGGAATATTTAGAATTAATTCCTTCCTCCCCTCCCCTCCCCCCCTCCCTTCCCTTTAAACTTCTCTGATAAATTCCTGTTTCATTGTTTTATTTTCTTCTCTTCACTCCTTCAATAACAGTATTGTTTTCTTTATTTAGATATTATGTTTGAGATTGGGCTAGAATAGCTGGACACAATCAACTGATTTTGGAAAGCAAAAACAAATCTGATTTGTACTTGTTCAGAAGATAACTGGGAAATACTAGGATGGATTAAAAAGTAGGAAAGTAATTTTGCATTTTTGTTAAGCAAACTGGAAGGCTATAACTATGAAGTCATTGGGAACTGAGCTTTACTTGATGGAGACTTAATCTGATTTTGTAGTTGGGAATTGCCTGTTTGGCTTTGGATTTTGTAGTTGGGAATTGTCTTTTTGGCTTAATTCTTGCCAAGATTTTTCTTTCAGCATGTATTTATATCTGACTTGTACTATGCAATTCAGTGTTATTATGCTGTGTTAATGCCTAAGCATTTGGACAATGAGCAGAGTTTTGTGCAATGGTTAATGTAAAGTCTTAAATTACAGTTTTTCCACAATTATGTCTACAAAAATCTCATTTCATAACTATTCTGTCAAGAAGCTAATCATACTTACTTCAACCTGGCTCACATAGCTAACCATAATTTCTTCAGCTGTCTGAGTTTACAGATCAGAAACAGGATCAGCCCAAGACAAGAAATTTCCATCTTCCAAGACCTTCAATTTTAGGGAATTGTGCTGATCAGTCTTCAGATTGGCACGCTGAAAATAGTGCTGTGACTGGTCTGTATTTTGTGGTTTCAACCACTTGAGATTAAAGAAACAAAAATAGTTTGAGCTTTGAGCCAAGAGACAAAAACATAGGAAATATTTCTAAGAATTCAGACTTTTTTTCCTATTTGAAGAGGAAGAGTTCACTGTTGCTGTTATTTTCATTTGTGTAGTGAGGATAAATCTTTGTTTGCATTAATGAACTTCTAACATATTACAAAAATTGTATTCAGTTACATAGAGTTGAAAATAGAGTAAGAAGTCCCATGGCCCTCCCTGACCTGCACAGCATCTCTGGTACATACTTTCTCAACCCATGCAGCATCTCTCACATATTTGCACATACCATTCATTACCTGCACCATCAAGCACCCCTTCATTCACTCTCCCACTGACAGTAGCCATTTACCTGCCTGCTGGCCTTCACTTGCAACTTCCTAATGACTTCCCAGCAGTGAATGGGGAAGCTGGCGGGAATTCAAGGGAGTGAGTGAGTTTTCTGATACTCCCTGCCAATTTTCCACAAGGAAATTCAGTGTGAAGCCAGCAAGAAGTCAGAGGTCACTCCTGCTCCCACTGCTTTTTTTTTTTTTTTTTTTGCCACCCATTGGTTTCTCTGTTTAGATAAGATCACTTGAAAAGATGATCCAATGCGGCACGGCTTGTTTAATTTCTGATAAATGGATTTAAATTAACCCTCTACTTTTAAAAAGCTTCTTTTTTGCTATGCCTGTTTCTTATTGCTGGGAACAGATTGAATAGAATAAGAGTCGTGGTGGTGCAGTGGTTAGAATATATGTTGCAGGCTAACTCTGCCCATTGCCAGGAGTTCAATGCTGACTGGCTCAAGGTGGACACAGCCTTCCATCCTTCTGAAGTTGGTAAAATGAGCATCCAGATTGTTGGGGCCAATATGCTGACTTTGTAAACTGTCTAGAGAGGGCTGTAAAGCACCACAAAGCGGCATATAAGTCTTAAGTGCTATTGCTTTTTTATTGCATGATTTCTCTGCTAGAGGGAACACTGATCAGCTCATAATGTAGGTTGTATTAAAAGCCACATATTATATGCTTTATTTTCTTTCATGGATGCCAGTTACATAGTTTCTGTTTCTGACAATTACATCAATTTAACCTGAAATCCAAAATTGAAATTGTATTTTGCTGCAGATTAGGTTAGAGGCAAGGATTTAGCACATTTAAGGAGGGAAAAAGCACATATAAACCGCGGCTCCTGTTTGCCTGCTTATATGAAGTCATAATCTGATGTTGGGTCTCATACTTTAGAATGTAGATAGCAAATAATTGGCAGGATATTTTTCTTGTCCTTATTAATATTTGTAGTGACTTGTTCCTTTGGTTAGTACTAGAATTAAGTTTTGTTTGTACTGTAAAATATATAATTGATAGTTCAAGTGTTTCCATCGTTCCCCTGTAGACTGATAGATGATTCAACTGTCAAGAGCTGTTTTTTTCTTTTATAATTATTGTCCTTTTACACCCCGGTTTCATACTGATTTTTAACTTTCTAAAATTAAAGGTTGAGGTATTATTTAAAGCAATATCTTTGGGTTCAGAGATTGGCAATGCATTGTATTTGCTAAAGTATACTGAATGGTATGAAGATCCTGAAATGTCTCTTTCAGCAAATGGGAAAAAATCCTATGATTAAGCAGATAACTGATAGATGCAATAGCAATACTGTTGTAAGAGTTGAGAATATCTCTTTTTAAAATTTTGCTGACAACTTTAAATAGTCTGTGCTGATTAAAACTTTGACTTTAGAAAGTTACAAATGGATGAAGGATTGAAATAAGATTTTGGAATTCATTGTAAGAATGCAATTTTTTTTTATTTTGAATTCTTTTTTAAGCAAACATAATATAAGACTTAAGAAATTGGATACTAGAGAGCACTAAATATTATATTAATAGAAAATAATCAGATTCAAGTCAGTTACAGAATAAAGCAAAATATTTCAATATTGGACAAATTGAAGTATATTTTTGAAAAATAACCCCAGAAATTAATTTTAAGAGTATTTGCTTATAGATGAACTTTTAAAAGATATTATGGAAGAGAAACAAAAGATGTTACGGAAGAGAAACAAGTTTAACTTGACAGTATTTAGACTGATTTGAAAGTGAATTTAAAAATGACAGGCAACAAGAGTGATCTACAAAAGTAACCTTCTGGCATCTTAATAATTAAAAGGATAATACAAATAACAAAACAAGGGAGTGATCTGGAAAACATTTTTATAGACAGTAATCTTATAACCAGCTATGGGTGACTCCAAATCAAAGTTGGGAGGTTTTAGAACTTTATTTGAAGGAACGAAAAACAAGAAGTAGAAGGGAGGAATATAAAGTTGCTTTATTTGATCAGGATTAAAATATACATATTGTTATCACTGGTAACCCTTAATGGATTTTTGCTGACATCAGGACTGAAATGACAATGATTTGTTTATAGATAAGAGATGGGATATGGGAAGAAGATAGCATTTATTACATTTTAAGAAAAGGTGATAAGTTACTAAAGTTGCTTATACTTGTGATGAAGGGGGAAAGTCAATTTTTAAAATATTTTCTTTTTTATTGTATTTTTTTTCAACCTTTTTTTTCTTATTGTGTTCTCCTTTATGTTTCGGCTTATTTGAAATAAAAATTGGGGACTCATCCCTCATTATGTTATCTTTCTCTCTCTCTCTTAAGAGAGCATAGAGAGACAAGAATATATCTTTTACACAGAGGTAACATGGGATTTGCTGCTGGCAGCAAACAACTTTAGTTGAAAACTCTTGATGAGCTTTAAGTTTGCAGATTGGTGGTTGTGCACCAGTGGTGTAATTCAATTTTTTTTACTAGCGGTTCTGTGGTTGTGGCTTGCTGGGCATGGCTGGGTGTGTGTGTCATGTGACTGGGTGGGCAGTTTCTGTAAGCAGGGCAATAAAGATTAGGCTAGAAACAACTCCAGAATATTTTTTCCTGCCTTCCTTACAGGATTAACCCTGTGAAGTGGGGAAAAAACAAAAGGAGATTTCTTCTAACAACTGGTTCTCCGAACTGCTTAGAAAATTTACTACCATTTCTAGCGAATCTGCTAGAACCGGCTGAATTTCACCTCTGTTGTGCACTAATGCTTTTCTTCATGCCTTTGGATAATCCTAAAATCAGGCTATCAGAGTCATAATTTTGTAGAAATACTAATACTACCTGATATAATGCTTCTGTCTAAAAGTGTTCTTGAGGGTAATGTGGTTTGTTTTTCATTAACAGAGAACTCAACTGATCCTTATTAGCACTCTGCACAGAAAATTCTTTAAGACAAATGATACATGAGAAAAATGACAAATAAAGGTCTATCGTCTGGTTCTGTGATTCTTACACTCTGTGTGATGAGTACCCTATTCATTGTGGGGAGATGAGTTCACGCTTGTATTATTAAAGCTACATGGTGCTCCCTGTGTGGGCTGTAATACTTGAACAATGTACCATATAATTTCAAGCAATAGGTGGTGAAAGTAGACCTGAATCACTTGTATAAAATCCAGAGATCAACTGTGTGATCTGTATCTTTGTTTGTTAGATTTTGTGTGCCTGTGCTCACTCACACCGCGCACAGATACTTTATCTCAATGGTAGTCCATATATGAATGTCCTAAAATTGCGTAAGCAACCCAGGCATGCTGAATTGACTGTGGGAAAGCTCGGAGAAATGCAGGTAATAATACATCTAGTTCTAGGTCAATTTGCCAAAAAGTTTTTGGCAACTTGTGATCATGTAAGAGCCACTTACTTTACTTAATATATACTTAATAAATATAAATAATATTATAATATAAATATAAATAAAGGCAGTATAAAGTATTAAAAAGAGATAAAGCCATCAGATTTCACTGCATTTCGTACTATGTATGTTTGTGCATGTGATGAATAAAATTTGATTTGATTTGAGATGATACGGAGAATGCAAATGGCCCTCCATAGGATCAGAGCCATTCAAGAACTCCAGTAGGTTGTGAGAGAAGGGCCAAATTTTAAGGACTTTTTAAATTAAGGCAAGAATGGCAGACATGTGAGTCCTGTTCCAAAGGTGAGGAATAGCAACAGAGAAGGCATTCTTGTTGAATCCCATTAGATGACCCTGTCTTAACGATGGGACAAAAGAATGCTGACTTATCAAATTGAACAGAACAAGCAACTAGGGAGATAGATGTATAAATGGCATCTTGACAGGTGTGGGCAGTGAAGCAGAGCTTCCCTTTTAAACACATACTGTAGGAAATTCATTGCTTATGGAGGTGGACTTTAGTTATCCTGAAGCTCATCTACAGCATGAGAACATATGCGTACAGAGAGATGAAAATAAGCGATGATATGAATGCACATGTTAGCTAGGTCCCCTAGCAAAATTAATTCCCCCCTCTCCCCCCCCCCCCGGGTCCATCAGATTTCAATGATATATGCGACTATACAAAAGGTCATGGGATAATGATACCAAAGTAGAATCTATAATATTGTCTCATATTGATTTTGGAATTGATTTGTTTCCTCTCATGCTGAAACACGGGCTGATTATGACAAACTCAATTAACAGGATGGTGCTAAATGTTCATCATTGCTGGACACTCGTCTTCGCCCTTATTAAAACTTGCTTCTTCATAGGAAGCACCAAAATAACCTATTTCTTTTTGCATGTATTGAATGGAAAATTGTTTTCTTTTTCAGCCTTTTTTTCAACTTATAAAATTACGAAAACTTGGGCTTAGCGATAATGAAATCCAGCGACTTCCGCCAGAGATAGCAAACTTCATGCAGCTGGTAGAACTTGATTTGTCTCGAAATGGTAAGCATGAATATGTGTAAATCTGTACTAGGGCTTTTTTACAGCATGGTTGAAAATGAGTCAGCCTTAATTATCGCACTATGGAATTAATTGGCAGATAGGTTAATGTATTTCTTCTTACTTTCATGACTGACTTGGAAAAACAAACTATTAATGTCCAAATGAAAAGCAAGTTAATGAAGGGCCTGCCTAACGTAATAAGGTCCTATGTTAGCATGGCATGAAAATTTCCATGTCCATCCTTCTTTTGTCTGAATAACTCTTAAGACTGGCCCAAGCCATGCGTTATGACTGCCTTTTTTAATGCTGGCTTAACTGTGGCATGCAGAGTTTGCCACATATCCACATTATTTGAGCAATAGCAGTTACTTTGCAGGACTGGACAAGCTTTATGCAGTACATTCATCAAATGCCTGGATTTACACTTTGCATAATGGGTTTTTTTTTTTAGTTTTTCCTTGGTTTATGGTATTAACAAGGCCGTTATGGGTTGTGTTTTTTTTGGATGGGGGAGAAATAGTGTCTTGTTACAACTCAGCACCTGTGAATTATTTAGTAAACACTGCCAAGCATGATGCATAAACCCAGTCATTGTCTAGATTTGGGATTATTTTGCATATGATTGTATAAGAAACAGGGAAAGCTTATTTTAATTGATTTTTATTGACAGTATGGGATAAAGGAACTCATAGTTTGAAAGTTTTTTTTAAAGTAAAGCTTGATATGAGGTTAAGAACCAGAAAATGGAAGAAATATGCTGCTGAACATACTTTGATCCCAAAATACGTTAGTTAATATTATTTTCATTGTCATGTTCCACTAAGAAAGTTGTGGTGTAGGCTGTACAAATGACATGTTTTCCATGAATACTTTTGAGAAAAAAAATGGCAGATAAATTTTGTTGGGATCATTTTAAAACATTCACAGTTGCTAAATATATTCCTGAGAATCATATAACCAAAAGTCAGATATTATTTAAACCAGATGTCCCCTTCATATAGTACTTCCACATTGAAGACTGATATCTTGTATATTTAGAGGGTGTTAGATTAGGAAATGAGAATTTAAAGCAACAATGGAGGCTAGTAACCTTCTCATTTTGTTTTTAATAACAAGTGCAATCTACAAGCTAATGATTGGCATTTCATTGGATGTTGGTGCCCTCCTCAACGTTGTTGTCACAAGCATAAAAGTTATAAATGAAAGCCTACCTCTTGGAAATCCCTGAAGAGAAGAAACTGCTTTTTAAATTCTTTACTGTGACCTTTGCTGTTTTGTCCTGACCCACCAAATTTTAAATGCCTGTTTTTATTTTGCTTCAATATTCTCCTTTGCACTTTGAGTTCAGCAGTATTTATTTATCACTTGGGCATACAGAGTGTGGTCCTAGACCACATGTGCTTTTTACTGTCATTTGTTTATTAGATTTCTTTCCCACCTTTTGTCCAGAAGCTCATGGAATTCTGCTGTCATGCAGAATTCTCTCTTTATCTGATCCCCATAGTAACACCCTCATAGGTCAGATAGGCTTGAGTGTAACTGGCTGGCTTAAAGTTACCCAGGGAATTTCCTTGGCAAAAGACAGACTTAAACCTGTGTTCTTCTCACTCCTGTTCCAGGACTTCAGCCACTACATCTAACTGACTTTCTTGGTTTAATTTGGAAAAGAACCCAATAAAAATAACTTCAATCATGCAATAATTCGATAAACATTAGCCCTTCCCCTGCAGTCTGCTGCATAGGGAAGATAGAAGAGATAGCACAGTTAAAGGAAGAAGACTCTTAAGAATTACTAGTTCTCCATTGTTTGCTTACTTCAACCCTGCCCAGAGAGTAGCTAGCAACAATTAGAACCATGAGAAAAATATGTTTATTTTTAAAAGAAATTGTCTTTCTTTAGCCTAACATGAACAATCCTTCCTATACCCATTAGATAAGGATAGCAATTGCATTTCCCTTCCTGATCAATAAAATAATTAGCCTTGATCTTTATAACTGATCTGACACTTTCTTTAGGTCCTTTTCTTTTCAAGGATCTAAATTTGGAAACTACCTAAAATTCAGATTTTATGAGAGCTGGAAGTAGGTTTTGCTAGCCATATACTAGTTATACTGAAATCATCCAATTGGATGATCCTAATGCCATAAAAAGTATTTTACATATTTTACTGAAGAGGCTAAAGGAGGACATTTTAAACATTGCTGAATAATGTGCTTTGTGTTGAGCACTTTGTTATTGTTGTTTTTTTCTGCTGTAAGTCTTTCCTATTTTAGGCATCTTTAAAATGTGGCTACAGTGTAATAATATTTCACTGATCAGCTATTTCATTATGAGCTTCTTTGTGTGTTGCTTGCTATCTTAGTACTTAGAGTTACATTAAGTTGCTTACTGAAGTAGCTTCACAGCTAAAATACAATCAAGCTTCACAGGTTTATTTTTTTAGTGTAAATGTTGGAAATATAAAAAATATATGATATTTCTTAGGAACTTTCTTTACTTCCAAGTTATTTGTATTTAATTAAAACTACTACTTCATTTACAGGTACCAGTATTTCAAGTAGCATAATTAAGGGTGTGGAATATTTCTTAATATCAAAGAGAATATGTATGTGAAGATACAGATCTAACTATATATACATATAGGCACATTCATTTTGAAAACAATCAAAGCATTAACTAAATGTTTTGTGCAGAATACCATGAAACAGCACTTTTTAATAGCGGATATTAGTAATTACTAATAACTCTACAAGCATGTACCATAAGTAATTGTATATTCTACCTTTTTGAATCTGTTATACATTTGTGTTGCCAAATACAGATTTTCTTTTAAAAGGCTGCAAACAAGTATTTCTTCTGAGACTAGTTCTGTTTTTATCCTTAAAGCTGACTGTTTCATGTGATTTAGTCAGGAGAATCCTTCAAAATTAAAAATGTTAATTTGATTGAGATTAATTCTAACAAGAACATGGATTTGAGAAATGAGAGAATCTCAGATAGAATCACATTGCCCTGAATGTGAAACTGAAGAAAGCCGAAATGGTGTCTGAGTTTAGAACATGCATTAACATTTAGTTTTTAACAGTACAATTTGAAGATGGAATGATGCCTATTGGAATTTATACTTCAAATATCCTGTGAGATTAAAGGAAGAAATATTAGTTTGAATACTATAACAAATTGACAAGGGCTTCTCTAGCTCATTGGTCTTCTGGTTGCTCCTAATTAAATTGCATGGTGCTTGGCTGGACAATATCTGGGCAATAATGATGAGCACAATTCTGTGCTATGGTCTTGTAATTCTCCTTTTCATGTTCTTTAGATTGTATTCTAGTTCTTCCATGTCTGAAGGCTTGAAAGAGGAATCAAACTTAAATAATCCATCCTGGGCTCTGGTTTGAATAATACTAAAAAACCTGACCCCGTTGATTCATCCTTCCTTCTCTCCCTCCCACTCTCCTTCTTCCATTCCTTCCATCCTGCCCTACC
>JAEANM010016562.1:0-13232 GCA_017656035.1 Myanophis thanlyinensis
TTTTAAAATGGTTTTTAGAATCGTATATTGTGTTTTTTATTTGCTGTGAACCGCCCCGAGTCCTTGCGGAGATGGGGTGGTATATAAATTTAATAAAATAAATAAAATAAATAAATAAAATTTACTACTCAGTCATTGCAGATCTGAGAAAGATAATTGTCTCTCCACAACCAAAGCAGAACATATTCTCAACTGTAAGTTTATAATTTAACGTGCTCTTAAATGGACCTCTCACGAATGCTTAATGAATTACGTTTGGTTTGGAACGAAGGCGGAGATCACCAAAAAAAGGCTAAATCCAATTTAGTTTCAAACACACCTGATCCGGGCGGCAGGGGCTGAGCTGGTAATCCTACAGGAGCAGCTCTTTTAACTCATCAGCCTAGTCGGATCTAGGCCGATCGCGGCCGTTCCAGCCGACCGAGGGCTTGTTTGAATTGTTCGTTTAAATTGTTTGGCTGGCCCAGTGCGGAAGAGGCTGGTAGCTCGGAAAGCGACGTGGAAACGATTGCCTAGGATCATTTCACGAGAAAGGCACAGATTTGGTTTGCCGCTGCTCATGAGGCAGAGTTTAAACGGCTGTTCGGCTTTCCGTGCCCCCCCCCCCCGATTCTGCCGCTTTTCAGTCTCACCGCTGCGAGAGTGGATTCCTTTGTAAGAACTTGGACAGACGGGCCAGGCAATTAGCTTCCCCCCTCAAGGGAGCGCATTACAAGAGGATGTAATTAACATCGCAGATTCAAGCGCGGCCGAGCCTCAGCGGCGGAGGCTATCCCGGCCGCCATTTTAGAGCGGCTGCTGAGGGGTTTTAAAACATCTATTCCCTCATCTTCGTCACAGCGGCCAGGGAAAGGGACTGGGACCGCAGCCCTACCGAGCTGCGACTCCCATGGCATTGCCCAGAGCCTGACCGAGGCTGAGGGCTGCGCACGTACAGGACAACGCTCTCCTAGAGCCGCTTGCAGGCAAGGCTGTCCGGTGTCGGCCATTTTGAGCACTCTCGGTTTGGAGCAGCAGGGATCCTCCATTTTGTGTGCTTCATCTAAGGCATAGTTCCAAAGTGCAAGTTGTGTCCAAGTCACCATCTGGCCTTCCACAGCACAGGCCTTCAGAGATTTTGCCCAGAGGCCTGATCTTACCTCAGTCTCATCCCTGCTCATATAGGTGCTTATACTCTCATCCTCCTTTCTTTAATTTATCATCCAGGCACAATGAGCACCAGTGGACAGGATGCTACAAGGGCCTTATCTCCACAGCCTGGTTGCAAGTGCACCAGGAAGAGGAAACATATCGCTCCTGTAGAGCCCAGAAGCAACAAGGTGCCCAAGGTCCCCTCATCCAGGGACAAGGACGCACTTCGGCATCAGAAGGCACTGGACAAACAATAGGCTAGCTCAAGGAGTAACCAAATGGCTTCTGTACAGCCTGAGCCTGTCTCCAGGCCATTATCTCCTCCAGCGGGAGGACGCACCCTGTCAATTCTGTCTCCTTCGCCCTCACCAGAACCGCAAGCTGAAACAGACCGGGCAGAGCCTCAAGAGGTACTGGAGCCCCAATTGATGGAGGTCCAAGAGGCTCCGCTCTCCACCGCATGTCCCACACCTGTAGTTGCTTCGACTGAACTCTCCTCTTTGTTGGCAGCATTGCAAGCCTTGCTGATGAGTCAGATGAAGGACCTCATTTCCACAGCACTCACGCAGCAGCGGATCGCCATCCCAAGCGGGGCTGCTACTAGTGGAACAGCTTCCTGCCACCAGTGGCCAATTCCTCCAGTGCATCAAGACAGAGATGCAGACCACTCTCCCTCTGGTTCTGACAGTGAGTCAGTCCACTCAGAGGAGGAGGATCGCCTCTTATCAGATGATGGCGAGGACTACTCAGAGCCTCAGACTTCTTCCGGCCTCTTTCGCCCAGCCTTGTTCAAGACTCTCCTGAACAAGGCTAAGGCCATTACCTTTCTATCTGATAAGACCGACCCAACCACTGGTCAGGAGCAGCCATCTCTTAAGGAGACAGCGCAACTCCTCCTGGCGCCACAAACTACAACTCCCGAGGAGGTGCCAGCTCCGCTGCTGATCATGGACCTGATGAGCAAACAGTGGGATGTCCCGGCAGCAGGCAAGCCTCCTTTAAACTCGGAAAAGAGGTTTTATAACCTACCAGCAGCCTTTGCCTCAACACTGGATCCACCTGCAGTGGATGAGCCAGTGATGGCATTGACAACCAACAGCGCCATAGTGACCGATCCAGTGGATGCCCTACGACCAGATGAGAAGTGTTCAGAGCAGGTCCTTCGCCGGGGCCACCAGTCAGCAGCCTGGGCCTTAAAAGCTGCGTCTTCTGCTTCTTTCTTCAACCGTGCCACGTTACTCTGGCTCCGTCAGCTCCAGGCCCATCTTACAATGGAAGACGTGAGACTCCATCAGGATGTTAACAAAATTGTGGCTGCAGTTGAATTCTCGGCAGACGCAACCCTCCACGCAGCAAAGTTTGCAGCTCGGGCGATTGGATCATCTGTGGTGGCAAGGCAGCTTCTATGGCTCAAAAATTGGCCAGCCAACCAAAAACAAAAATGGAAGCTAGCATCATTGGCCTTTCAAGGCACTCAGCTCTTTAGAAACTCTCTGGCACCAGTTCTGTCTGAAATAAAAGACGGCAAGAAGAAGATGACCTCGGGTTATAGGGCTTCTGACCGTAAGAAGACTTCTTCCTTTCGGAGGCAGAATTTCCGCACCTATGATGAACCTTCAGTCAACAACCAGAGATTTCCCTCTTACCAGCAAGATTCCACTTACCGTCAAGACTACGCATACCGGCAAGACTGTCAACAACCTCAACAACGTCCCTTTCGGGCAGACAACTGGGTTATAATAAGAAACCTTTCTGCAGCACCAGGGGATGTCAGTACAGACGATCCAAGTGACTCTGGATCCCGCCATCCCATTGGTGGGCGACTGTGGTATTTCGCCAAACAATGGGACGCCACCACGCCAGATGTCTGGGTCAGACAGACCATATGACACGGACTCACACTAGAGTTGGAAGAAATTCTGCCAACCAGATTCATCCAGTGCAGGCCTTCAAAAGATCCCCAGCAGAGGGCCCTCATGAGAGATGCCATAGATCATCTAATCGCGATAGGCGCCATCGTTTCGGTACCCGAGGAGTTTCAGGGCACGGGCTTCTATTCGACGCTTTTTGTGATAACCAAAGCCTCGGGCGGATGGAGAGCCATCCTGGACCTGAAACAACTCAACTATTACATCCGGTACCGCAGATTCAAGATGCACTTGCTGCAGAGCATCTTGTCTCTTCTACATCAGGGGGATTTTCTCTCCTCGCTGGATCTAACCGAAACGTACCTCCACGTGCTGATTCACCCGGCCTATCAACGGTTTCTCCACTTTGCTTATCTGGGGGTACATTTCCAATCAGGCACTTCCATTCAGGCTGTCGTCAGCCCCGCGAGTCTTCACAAAGATTCTGTCTGTCCTCATGGCACGTCTACATCTGATCCCGGTAAGGGTACATGCCTATCTGGACGATATCCTCGTCCAATCACAATCACTCCCGATGGCCCACAAAGACCTACAGATAACTATATGGATGCTGAGAGATCACGGGTTCTCCATCAATATGGAGAAGAGCCATCTTCATCCCACCACCTGCTTACAACACCTGGGAGCGATAATCAATACTCAACAGGTCGGGTATTTCTGTCTGACAACAGAAAGGACAGTCTTTCATCTCTCGCACATCAGGTTCTGCAGCAGCCGAGGACCTCCCTGCACCAGCTCTCACAACTGCTCGGCAGGATATTGTGCCATGGGCCCAACTTCACTCTCGGCCGCTACAATGGTTCCTGCTCCCTCATCAACGCAGCGGAAACAGCTCATCCTCCCGCAGAGTGAGGATCCCGATGGCAGTGTCTCGCTCCCTCCACTGGTGGAGATTTTTGAAGATCCACAAAGGTTGCTCCTTCTGGGAGCCAACCAGGACTGTAATTACCACGGACGCCAGTCTCCGCGGCTGGGGTGCCCATCTGAATCAAAATGCCGCCCAGGGACAATGGTCTCAGTCAGAACTAGCACACAGTATCAATTGGTTAGAATTGAGGGCGGTTCGCCTGGCTCTCATACACTTTCACTCGAATGTCGGGAGATTTAGTTCTGTTAGTTAGAGTGTTAGTTCTGACAGACAACATTGCCACCAAGGCACACATCAATCGCCAGGGCGGGACCAAGTCTCAGCGGATGATGATGGAGGTGCATCGCTTGCTCACATGGGCGGAAAAAACATCTGTCTCTGACAGCGCAGCACATCTCGAGCGTCGACAATGTTCGTGCAGACTGGCTCAGCAGGACAGTTCTGGACCAAGCCGAGTGGGAATTACATCCACACACGTTCCGGCAAATTCAGCGCCGGTTTGGCGATCTGGTTGTAGACCTATTTGCCAATCAACACAACTCGAAGCTGGACAGGTTTTTTGCACGGTATCCGACCCAGGGGGCGGAGGCAGTAGACGCTCTCTGCTCTCCTTCGCTGAGGGGTCTTCTATATGCCTTCCCTCCCCTTCCCCTCCTCCCCAGGGTCATCAGGAAGGTCAGGGAACAGCGAGCCCAAGTCGTTCTGATTGCCCCTTATTGGCCAAAGAGACCATGGTTTCCGGAACTACTCCATCTTTCAATAGAGCCGCCTTGGACGCTACCACTGTCTCCCCCTCCTCTGTCTCAGGGAGTGGTACTGCATCCAGATCTGGGATGGCTCAACCTAGCTGCCTGGAAACTGAGCGCCTGGCTCTAGGCAATTTCCATGTCTCCAATAGGGTGATAACAACCATTTAGGCTTCCCGCAGGCCTTCTACAACCAGAATCTATGAGACGACTTGGAAGGCATTCAGTGCCTGGTGCAGTAAGCATTCACTGAGTGCAACTAAACCTTCCATAGCTCAGATACTTGAGTTCCTTCAGGACGGATTGGATAAGGGCCTTAAGCCCAACACATTACGTAGGCAGATAGTGGCTATTGCCTCAGCAGTGGACTGCACTTCAGGCACTCCTCTATCCAGACATCCGGTGGTGACAAGGTTCTTGCGGGGGGCGGCTAACCTGAGTCCTCCAATTTTACATCGCTATCCTACGTGGGAGCTTTCTAAGGTGTTAGCAGCTCTCACTCGCAGTCCCTTTGAGCCCCTAAATTTGGCACCGTTGAGATTGCTGTCTTGTAAGACGGCTTTTTTGGTGGCTATAACAACTGCCAGGCGTATCTCTGAGATCTCCGCTCTGTCAGTCAGAAGTGACGTCTAGACCCCACCTTCTTGCCTAAAGTTAATTCCGCTTTCCATAGAGGTCAGGAGGTCATTCTTCCAAATTTCTGCCCAGATCCGAGCCACTCCCTAGAGGATCGCTGGCACACCTTAGATGTCCGTAGAGCCTTGCAGTGTTACATTGAGCATACCCAAGTGGTGAGACGCACAGAGGCCTTATTTGTACAGTTTCAACAAAAGAAGTTAGGACTAAAAGCTTCACCCACCTCCATCAGGCAGTGGCTTAGGGATACTATAGCTTTAGCCTATGAGGTGCAGGGATTGCCTTTACCTTCAGGCATTACTGCACATTCGACACGGAGCGCGGCCACATCAGCGGCCTGGTCGTCTCAGGTGCCCATTGAGCAGATTTGTCGTGCAGCCACATGGTCGAGCCCATCTGTTTTCATAAAGCATTACAAATTGGACACTTATGCAGCAACAGACGCTGCATTTGGCAGACGAGTCCTTCATACGGTACTCCCGCCAGAATAAGAGGTTTTCCCGCCCTTTAGTACAGTGACTTTGATAAGTCCAATCGTTGGATTGTCTCTTCACAATCAACGGAGAAGGGGCATTGTATACTTACGTGATACGCTCCTTCTCGTTGAGTGAAGAGACAATCCGGCCCTCCCGTTCATTAGGGTTTTACTATTCTGGCTCTGTTTTTGTCAGTTATCACCGTGTTATAAATTACTTGTACCGTTATTCGTGTTTGTAGTTAAAATAAAGGAAGTTATTTATTTAATTAATGTGTTTCAAGTTTTGGCTCCAACGCAGGGGACAGTAACACTTTGTGTGTTAAGGAGAGACTGCAATACTTATGACTTCGTAGAAACTGGGTCAGGAGGGCGGGCCTGGCCTCTTTTATCTTTTTAACTCAGTCACGTGGATCTGTGAATGACAGGTGATTTCCCAATCGTTGGATTGTCTCTTCACTCAACGAGAAGGAGCGTATCACGTAAGTATACAACGCCCCTTTTCAGTTATGACCTTTCCAGCTTCTTCGTGGGTCATGTGAGCAAAATTCAGAACTTTGGCAACTGGTTCATATTTATGACCATTGCTGGGTCCCAAGCTCTTGTGATCCCCTTTTGTGACTTTCTGATGAGCAAAGGCAATGGGAAGTGAAATTCACTTAACAATCGGTTTACTAACTTATCAACTGCAATGATTCCCTTAACAACTGAGGTAAGAAAGGATGTAAAGTGGGGGCAAAATTCACTTAGCAAACATCTCACTTTGCAACAGAAATTTTGGGCTCAATTGTGGTTGTAAATTGAGGACTACCCATATCTGTTTCTCCTGAAGCAGAAGCAAAAGCAGCAGAAAAAAATGATCATGTAATTGAGGGGCAGGGACGGACATTAGAACTTCAAAACTGGGTCATCAGTATCTTTTTTTGGGAGGGTCCATTGTAACGTCAAAGAGTTGCTAGGCAACTGGTCATAAGATGAGGCCTACCTATATTGAGGAATGGAGTGTCTTTTCTTTTGGAGCTTCTGTGGTAAATGTGATCCCTGGGCATGTGGAATTAAACTGTATATTCAATTCACTTTTCTTTTAGGATGACAAAGTGCCATATTTGACAAAGTTTGGGGTTTTATTTTGGGAATGGCAAGGCAGAGAAACCCAATAAAAGGCAGCCGGACGTAGTTCATGATCCCCCAAATGGCTTTGCTGAGGCAAATCAGGTTGTTTAGCAAAAGAAATAATGTTATTTCCATCGTATGGATTACTTCTTCTCTACAGTCAGCATAAATTATTTTGCACAGGCCTAATAATGAAAGTCAATGGTGATGAATATCCGTGTGGAAGTACACAACTTGGTGTAAGTTGTTTATTTGCCTTTCCATTCTCTCTAATACTGTACTTCTCCTTTTATTTTCTTGTGAAACAATTGCAGTTTACAAAAGCCAATACTAAAAAAACTGAACACTTTTTTCAGGGGAAAATGGAAAAAATGATACAGTAGTCCTGGACTTAACAACATTTATTTAGTGACAGTTTGAAATTATAAAAACTCTAAAAAAATAAGTTAATGAAAGCATCCCCATGGACACATGATCAAAATTTGGATGCTTGGTGTTAGGAATGTAAAACTAACAATTGGATTGACAATATATAAACCAGGATTGTTATTTTAAGTATTATAACTTTAAATAATGTTAAAAGTGTGATTGGCTGCTGCTTCCTCAAGCGGCCATAAGATGGAGCCAGAATCACTAGTAGATGCTGGTTACTGTTATTGTTTCTGAGGAGTTAGAAGTGCTATGTATTAACCAGCGAGGATTTTGTGTGAGTTGCTACTGTTTGCAAACTGTTACCGAACTGTATATTTGTTACTGGACTGTGATTATTGGATTATCCCTGAACTGAACTGTTTGATGACTGACTGACTTTACTGTGTATGAATTTGGATTGATTGATGGACTTTGCATACCTCTATTTCCATGGAAGTAAAAACCTATTTTTCTACTCAGTGTCTCAGTATTTTGGTTTGTGTATTCTCCCACACCACTCTCACAACGCTTCGCTGAATGTACTCATTCTCCTAACGGGGGACTATCCTTAACACTTGGCAATTGGTTCATATTTATGACAGTTGCAGTATCGTGTGATCGCCATTTGCAACCTGACAAGCAACGGGAAAGCTTTAACTTAATGATTGCAGCGATTCACTTAACAACTGTGGCAGGAAAAGTCGCAAACTGTTGTGTCCCACTCACATACACACCTGTGGCTTAGTGGGTTTATTAATATTCCCCAGCAACTCCCTTCACCAAAAGCCCAGAACTGTCCCAATTAAGTCCGGCCACAAGCAGACCAAAGCTAGTCCATAGAGCAATAGCCAAAGAGTCCACAAGGCACTTGAAAGTTTCCCAATCAAAATAAACCCACCAGGCCAACTTAAATCCACAACACAAGAGAGTTCATGAGGAAGAAAAATCCAGAGTTTCCAAGGCATGATCCAAATCAAGGCATGGTATCAATCCAAAGCAAGGCAGGAATTACAATGACCAGAAAACACACAGCTAGGGAATGAACACATTGTTCCCAGCATCACTTCCACCTGTTTGCTGTGCTAAATAGCCCAAGATGGGTGAGGTTTTCTCCTTGCGTGTAATCTGGTCAACCTTCTCTGCTCCTGCCTTTTTGCTGCCCAATGTGTCCTTGGGATCAGGTACAGAAGGCAGTTCCTCTTCCTCATCACTGACTGGCTGCAGCTGCATGCTTTCCTCACCTGGAGCCTCAGGACTGCTCTGCTGCAGATGCATTCCAGCCAAATCCCTCACAGAGGGCTGCTTGGAGCCATCAATCAACTCAGCTCTTGATGTGCCAGGAACTGGTTCATCTTCCAGCAAGCTGACGACTAGAGAGGTATCTGAGAAAGTGTCTGGGGGAGTCATCACACAAACTGGGGCAAAACTCACTTAACCACTGTCTTGTTTAGCAACAGAAATTTTGAGCTCAATTGTGGTCTTAAGTTGAAGACTTAAGAGTTCCATTCAAGAGTTCTGTTCAAAGAGTTCCATTTTCAGAATTATATTAAATATGCAATATGTTCTTAATTATTGCTATAAAATAAACATAGAAATGTAGTTGAGGAGTTGCCTGCTTTTTTTTGCCTGTTGCAAGGTGAGAAAGTCAACTACTTTAAAATCCTTGATTTTTGCACTGGTTCTCAACAGTTACTGCAAGACTCCCTCCCCCTTTTTCTGAGCTAACTTGCAACTTAACAGAAGGAAAAGGAAAAATAAATGCACCAGACCAACTAAGGACACAAGACAGGTTATTTATGTGTGAGAAATAAAGAATGTTCCATTAATTCTTTGTTGTTCGCCTATCAACCACTATTTCAAAATAGTATATTTTGCACACTTAATTGGTTTTTTTTATAGCCCTTTTCTTTCACAAGACTTCAAGCTTTTCTCTTTCTGATGCAGCAGTGATCAATTGTGGTAAGACTGTGCTATGAAGGAGAACGGGACAAGAAAGGGTAAGTTTTCCAAAGGACTCAAGTAGGGCTTTAATACTGCTGTTAAACTATTAATTTCATTTATTCCCCAGGGCTGAGGTACAGTATTCTGCCTTTATATTCTAACACAATATCTTAGGCTGCGCTCTTCTAGACACAACAGGGAATACACTAAATTGGAGTTTATAATCACCACTGCCTAAACATTCGTATATTTGTGAATGTAATCACTTGCACATATACAATGGCCACTTGTATTCCTGTGGAGCTGGCCGCAGTATTCCAGCCAGGATGAATCTCATTTCAATCACAAGTGGTCTCTGGAGTGGCCCAGCTGAACGGGCAACCTCTGTTCTCAGTTGGCAATGTATTTTCCATTTATGAACAGAAATAGCTGGAATGCAAGTTTCATGAGGGGATGAGTCCTTCCCATTGCAAAGAGCTTTCCTGAATTTAAACTAATACAACCCTTGGTTGTATAAACAGTGGCATAGAATCAAAATCCACTTGAAGCATTAGTACTGCTTTATAAAACCTTAGTAAGGCCACACCTAGAATACAGCATCCCATTTTGGTCGCCACATTGCAAAAAGGATGCTGAGATTTTGGAAAAAGTGCCGAGAAGAGCGACTAAGATGAGGAAAGGCCTGGAGACTAAAACATATGAAGAACCGTTGCAGGATTTGGGCTTTGCTAGTCTACAGAAAAGATGGACCAGGGGGGACATGATAGCAGCATTCCTGTATTTGAGAGGCTGCCACAAAGAAGAGGGAGTCAGTTTATTTTTCAAAGCACCAGGAGACAGGACAAGAAACAATGGCTGGAAACTAATCAAGGAGAGAAGCAACCTGGAATTGAGAAGAAACTTCCTAACAGTGAGAACAATTTATCAGTGGAACAGCTTGCCACCAGAAGTTGTGGGTGCTTCATCACTGGAGGTTTTTAAAGAAGAGACCGGACAGCCACTTGTCTGAAATGGTATGCTTGAGCAGGGAGTTGAACAAAATTTCCAAGATCTCATCCAACTCTCTTCTGACTTAGTAACTCTCATTCGATCCCTTGCAACATGCACTATGTTTTGGGGATTGCACGTTCTATTTTAGGAAGGGGACAACATTCTGAACGTAATCAGTGTATCCAAGGGAGAGCTCACAGGCAGTGATTTCTTTAGAAGCCCTGGCTAAAAGCAGGAGGTAATTATTTCTATATTAGCACAGCAGACGGTTGCTCAGATGAAATGCCACCCCCTTGCTCCAAGAAGGCCTGCCGTGTCATTGTTTAAAGGGAAGTGAAGAAACTCTGGAGTGTATTTTGCACCATCGAAAGGAAGTAATTCCACATAAATAAGCTAATTTGATAAACCAATCTATAATTTTTGACAGGCCAAGAGACAGGCAACAGCAAGGAGAGAAACAGAGGTTCCTCAAAGCTGCTTTTGCTTGGCACTAACGTTGATTTACAAAAATAGGAGCCATTAAAGCAGGGATGGAAAACATCTGGCTCCATGGCAGATGGGCAATTCAGTTATCAACACATCCAACTGTTAAGTGAATGGGATGATTTAATGCTGAAAGTATGGCTTTCCCACTCTCAGTCATGCGCTGATTGTTAAAATACTTGTTCCAATAAAACAGAGCTTTTCAACAGTTTGACATCCTTTGTGTTTGCTTGGTCGATCCTCTCTTTCTCTCCCCTCCTGTGAGTATGCCTTCCCTATGCATTGTCCCAGCATTGCAGCTAAAACAAAGAGATGAGTCATTGCTAAGGAAGGCAGAACAGTAGTACAGTCCTGTGGGTTTTCCATTAAAGCACCATCAAGGCAAAATTCATGCCTTGAATAACTCACCTGGTTTCTATAGAGCTGCTTGGGAAATTTTCTGGGAACCACTGATGTGCAATGCAAAAGGAAATAATAGCGCACAACAATGGCTTAGAATGTTAGAATCACAAAGAAAGGATAGAACACGCTTAAAATGCTACTGTCAGGATTTGAACCCATAGGGATAAATGGAAATGGGTTAGCTGTAGGAAAGGAAAAAAAAAATCACTAAAAGTAGTCATTGTCAAATAAGCGCCAAAGATATTTTTTTTTGAACTTCTATAGCCAGAATAGAGCTTTCTATAGTTTTCTTTCCAGATACACACACACACACATCCCTGAAAGTGCCTGATGGAAGCAATTAACCAGATCTAATTCTGCTTAGATTTTTTTTTTTTCCAAGATCAACTATGGTCAGCTAGTTGCTGCCCCCTAGCAGAGCTTCACATTAATTGTATTAACTGGGATTAAGTGGGGATTTGCACATTTTCAGGAGGTGTTTTGCTTTGATCCGAGTGAAAAGGATGTGTAGCTTGTCTTGTAAATGCTGGAGCAAATAACATGCTTTACATCGCTTCTTGCCAATGAGAAGGGCTTTTTTGCCTGCAGGGAAGCCATTCTTTTCAACTGAAATGATAAATGAAGCAAATGAGTTGCGAACTTGACATTTTGCGAGGCAAAGGCTTTTATTTTTGGGAAGAAAAGATCTTCCACTAGACCACGGGTGTCAAACTCAAGGCCTGGGGCCAGATCTGGCCCACAGGTTGCTTAGATCTGGCCCACAGGGCCACCCTGGAAACAGCGAAAGACCAGCCCGCGGTGCCTCTGCCAGCAAAAATGGGCTCCTGTGCTCTGTTTTTGGCTGTGACGGCTTCCTACAACCCTCTGAAGTGAAAGAAGAAGCCAGTGAAAACAGAGCTCTGGAGGGCCTGCCATTGTCACATCACTCCCAGGTGACTATGAGATTCTCTGGTGCTTCCCTCCCATTCAGAAAGCTTAGATTAACCAATCTTCTTAGATTGGTCCAACTCTGGCAATTAGTGGACTTGGAAGAGTTCCAGAGGGTGCTAAAGATTGTCCTTGGTGGTCCTTCTGCATGGTCCAACTGAAGCCTTAGTTGCCCCTTAAAATGAGAGGGTGGCTGTGGCCTTGGATCAGATCACAGCCATGTCATCTCTTCTTTCCCGTGGATCCCATCTCTCACCATAATTTACAGAAGAGCTGATGGGGATAAAGCAGGACATCAACGAAAGATTAATTTGACTGGACATCTATTTTGACTCTACTTGACCTCTCAGTGGTTCTTGATACCATCAGCCTTAGTATTCTTCTGGGCTAACTTTGGGGCATTGATGCTGAGGAACACTCTATTGCATTGGTTCACTTTCTCCAAGGCTAATTCAAATTAGTGTAATTGGTGTAACTGGGAGCAAGAAGTGCAGCTCTTGGCCCTATTATGTGGAGAGCCAGGGGCTCAATACTCTCTCTTCTACTATTAATAATAGCTACATGAAGCTGCTGATGAGATCATCTATTATCATGGAGAGAAGTAAGCTATTGGTCTTCATGCCGGGTCAGCTAAGAGATGTGACTACGTCCTTTCTCAGTGCATAGAAGCTGATGGGGATCTGGATTGGGAATAACAAGTTTTGATTGAACCCTGGGAACATTGAACAGCTTTGGCTGGGATTTTATATATTTGGGGATTTACCATCTTTGATGGGGTTGCCCCAAATAGATCTAGTGTGAAATCTGGGTTATGGTTGGGGTTGTGGTTGTGGTTAGGATTGGGACTAAGGTTGGGGTTGGGGTTGGAATTGGAGTTGGGATTAGGATTACAGTTGGGGTTGGGATTGGGGTTGGGGTTGGGGTTAGGGTTACGGGTGGGGTTGGGGTTGGGGGTGGGGTTAGGATTGGGACTAAGGTTGGGGTTGGAATTGGAGTTGGGATTAGGGTTACAGTTGGGGTTGGGGTTAGGGTTAGGGTTGGAGTTGGGGTTAGGATTACGGTTGGGGTTGGGATTGGGGTTGGGGTTGGGGTTGGGATTGGGGTTGGGGTTAGGGTTACGGTTGACATTGGGGTTGGGGTTAGGATTGGGACTAAGGGTGGGGTTGGAATTGGAGTTGGGA
>JAEANM010016563.1:0-13232 GCA_017656035.1 Myanophis thanlyinensis
TTCTTCTTCTTCTTCTTCTTCTTCTTCTCAAAAAAGCAAAACAAGAATTGGAATATTTTCTTTCTCCTTTGCCTCAGTGGACATCTCATGTGAAGGTGGTATGAGAATAAAAATCTGTACTTCTAGGAGGGAGACATTAATTTGTGGTTTTTTCTCTGATGAAGTGGGTCATCCTTTAACTTTTAGCAATAGCAATGCAGTAGCAACAGCAATAGTACTTAGACTTATATACCACTTCATAATGCTTTACAGCCCTCTCTGAGCGATTTACAGAGTCAGCCTATTGCCCCCAACAATCTGAGTCCTCATTTTACTGACCTTGGAAGGATGGATCAACCTTGAATCCCGTCAGGATTGAACTCCTCTCAGTGAGCAGAGTAAACCTGCAGTACTGTATTCTAACCACTGTGCCATGAACTTTTTCAAGCTATCCCTTTGAAAACGGGACTAAGAAAGTTCCATTGGCAATGATGACAAGGGACGTTTCTGAAAAAGTAGATATGGGGAAATAAAGATAGTCCTTGACTTACAACCACAATGAGCCTCAACTTATGACCACAATGGGCCCAATGTTTCAGTTGTTAAATGAAACATTGAGTGAATTTTGCCCCATTTTACGAGCTTTCTTGCTACAGTTGTTAAGTAAATCACTGCAGGTTATTAAGGGAATCTGGCTCCTCCTTTGAATCTGGCTTGTCAGAAGTTTGCAAGAGGAGACCACATGATCCCAGGACACTGTAACCATCATAAATATGAACCACTTGCCAAGCACCCGAAGTTTGATCACATGATCACGGGAATAGTGCAACAGTCATGTTAGAAATGGTCACAACTCACTTCTTTCAGTGCCGTTGTAACTTTGAATGGTTGTTTAGAACTGTCGTAAGACTAGGACTACTTATACATGATTTTGGTAGTCACAGCTTCAGGAAGAGGTCAACTCAGGTGAGGTTGGGGGCTAAGGAAGGTAACCAATGTGTGACTTTTTAAAAAAAAATGCAGCTTTCATTTAAGTGGGACATTCAGCATCTCTTCTTTATTTGCTGATTTGTTTGTTTGTTTGTGCCCCACTTTTCTACTCCACCATGGGTTATTTGTTATTTATTTATATATTTTAAAAAGACATTTTGAGATGTAGGGTCAGTGCTGCTTCCCTGGAGGATTTATACCTACAGGATCATCTTATTATAAATGTGTTTGCCTTCCAATACTGCAGTGAAGTTTGGCTATCTTTGTTTTTCCTCTCTAGGAGCAAGCAATTACAGTGTTGTTGCTATTTCCAGCAGCTCTGGCGCTCTGAAATCTTTCTTACCCTTTATTGCTATTATCTATCAATATAGCCGAGCACAGTTCTGCTGATTTTAATATAATTGAAGTAGATTAATTTTAATAAGTGAAATGTGAATATAACCATTAGATGGAATAGGAATAAAATTGTTGCCATCGCATGACAGATTAAGGCTTCTTTTTAAAATTAATTTTTAAAACGGCTAATTTTGATTTTCTACCTTTGTTTAAAAAGAGAGCAAGAGGAATCTGACTCGCTGTTTCAATTACTTAGCTAAGTGGAGTTTATGCAGAATTTAATGAAGTAGTTAGTAGGAATATAAAAATGCAATGCAAAGCTAGAGAGGTATATTAAAGTTCTGACAGGACAAAGGTTGTCTTTGATATTTTCCTCTGGGTCTTTCTGGGAAGAAAATAACTATGGGGACTGAATTCTCATAGCACAATTCTCAATCCCAAAAACTACAAATGGTAGGATAAATCATATCAGAGTTTATTCTTACCCTGTAACTATGGCATGAAGATGGAAAAGCATTAGTCCAGCCTTATTTTGAACATAGCAATAGCACTTAGACTTATAGCCCACTTCACAGTGCTTTATAGCCCTCTCTAAGCAGTTTACAGAGTCAGCATATTGCCCCCAACAATCTGCATCCTCATTTTACCGACCTCAGAAGGCTGAATCAACCTCCCACCGGTGAGAATCGAATTCCTGGCAGTCGGCAGAGTTAGCCTGCGATACTGCATTCTAACCACTGCACCAGGCTTGTATTTATAAAGCAGGAGAAATGCCTGCCTATTATAAATATAGGAAATATAAATGAAATGGCCCCCACATCATATAAACGGGTCCACAAAAAAGGTGCCAGACTTTGAACTATCATGTCACCAATGGACAATCCTGAATAGGATTCGCACCTCACACAGCATCTGCTGGAACTCTCTGTATAAATGGGGCATAGTAGCCTCCCTCAGTGTGACCACATTGAACTGCAGGTCACATAGTGACCGGATGTATGCTGAGGTCATATATCAGTCCAGTATCTGATTTTTTTTTCATATAAATACTTCTGCACTTCAATGGTTAGTTGACCTGGACATTGATAGTTGAACATAGATCTTTTTAACATTTATATTTGATTGTGTCAGAGTATTTGCAGCGTTGTCAGAATTTTTCCTAGTGTGACTACTTTTATGAGACAACCCAGGAGGAACAACACAGTGCACAGAGACTTAGATGTTAAACAGTGGTTTATATACAGAATATATACAATACATGTGGCAGCAAATACCTTAATACTTCATGGAAAAACTCTGCTTTGTAAATCAGTCACAATGAACAAACAGCAAGGAGCAAAGAACAAGTAAGAAGCAAAGAAGGAACACCCTCTAATGGTTTCCTTATATAACCACCTCTTAAAGGGGTAATAAGTTCTGTGGACCCTTTCTTGAAAAGACAATACCAAATAGTTGAGTCATTCTTGCATCAGCTTCCTGCTACTGTTATATCAGCTTCCTGTTACAGTTACATCAGCTTTCCTAACTGTTTGGCCCTTAAATCCAGTATCCTGACAGATTGGATTCTACTAATCTAGTTGAAATGTTAGTTTATGTTGCTAACCCACATATGATATGCCATATGCTAAATAATAAATAAATGCCTTCCTGAAACCAGAAGTCTTGTCAATACAGGTGATAATAATGTCAAAAGAGTGAGCATGAGACAGAGAATCATAGCATTGCAGATTTTGACATTTGTGGAAAATATGGGGCACCCAACCATGCCTGCCATTTTGACTCTTTCAACTGCCAAACGTGGTACTGCATAGAAACTCAGTTTGAACCAAGAAAGAGAGCTGGGTTCTGCTAGCTGTACATTGCTGGCTCGGTCATCAATTAATGCATTACAGGTAATCATTGACTTATGTGATGACCTGGGGCATGGCACAGAGATAACACAAACAGCTGGCAGTTCAAACTGCCCTTTTATTGCTCCAAATTTCCCCAAATGTTCTCATGTTTCTGGCAAGTCCCAGTACAAAGTGACAACAACCCCACCTACTCAATCTCAAGCAGCCTCTGGCTGCAATTAGTCCAGCCCAGGGCTGCACAGCAATAAATCCAAAAGGGCAAATGAAGGAGGTGAGGCAGCAAAAGATCCAGGTCATTAGTCCAGAACACCAGAAAGAATGCAAGGACTCTTGAAAAGTTCAAACTTTGGAACTCAACACTTCAGAAACTCAGTGTTTGTTCCCGATAAATACTCCTTCCCACAGCATCTCCTTAAGTCTCATTCCCCAGGTGTGCTTTGTGAAAAGGGTGGGGCCCTCTTCTACTGAGTAGCCTGCTCAGTTTGTGCTGTCCATGCCTTCTGTGCACTCTCTGAGTTCTCGGATTAGGAGGGAGTGGTCCTCTATCTGCCTCTATTGAACCGATAGTTGTGATGATCAGTTGGTTCCACCCACCCCCCCATCCTATCCTATACTATATCCCCTCCTTTTTTATTTTCTTGCTCAGTTTAATCACACGGCACAGCTGTTTTTTGTGCCTCCACTACTCATCTGGGCTGCCTCAGATAAGTTTAATTGTTGCATTTTCGAAGCCGCATACATTGAACCAGTTGTTAAACTGGTTGCAGCCCACCACTGGGCATGACTTACTTAATGACCATCTTGTTTAATGACAGATGTTCCAATTCAGCCATCATCATAAGTTGAACATTACATGAACAATTTTTTTTTAAAGAAAGAATTTCACTGTAGAAACAAAATAAATTAGAAAGGTGCAGCCTATCATTTTGAAATCTCATCTTCTTCTGAACATACTCCAAATCACATGTTGTGATCTGGCACACGTGAAGGATGTCAACCTAGGGAAATCTGACACTAATTAGTCATTTAAAAAAAAAAAAAGAAGCCAAAATCCTTTTGGCAAAATCTTGCAAAAATGGAAAGAGGTAGCTAGATGTGAGATAACATTTCTCCAAGCCAAGATCTTCTGCCAATTCTAGGTAAAGATTGTCTCCCTAGTGACAAGCTCAGCTCCTGGACCCATCCAAACAACTTTTTTGGCAGCAGTATGGAAGCTTTTCTGCCTTCTTCCGAGATGCTTTGTTTGCCATGTTATCAACTAGCTTTGATATTCCCGATTGCCTCCCATCCAAGTTCTAAGCAGGTCCAATCCAGTCAGCAAACGAGATGCTGGCAAATGTTCTGGGCTTGGGCTAGCAAATTACTTTGAGTGGTTGCTAAGAACAGCTGCAAAGAGGCAAGTTACGTGCTCTCAAATAGAGGTGGGGGACGATGGACTTTTTATGACTTGTAAACTTCAACTCCCAGAATTCCTGAGCTGGCATAGGAGTTGAAGTCCACAAATCATAAAAGGCCCACCATTCCCCACTCCTGCTTCAGAGTTTTCTTCAGCTTAACTTAAAACCCAAACTAGGGAAGAATTACAATTTTTCCTCTTGAATATCCTCTAGGGTTCCTTGCTGGGTCTGTCATCCCCAGCAACAACCTTGCCTGCTTCCAAGCTGTGCTGAGAGTAGCACCAAAGACTTACAGGAAGAGGAGGTGTTGGGGAACAATTCTATTTCTAGTCTTTCTAGTCTTTTTGCCGGCAGTTTCTACACAGGTGATTGGGAAAGGGTGTCAGAGTGATGACAGCCCTGCTCCTTGTGTACCTGCAGGGTCACTGCACTGCATGTAGATACCAAAGGGATGATACTTGTGGAGCAATGCCAGTGTTGCTTTCATCTTTCTGATGGAAACAGCAAGATCTTGCAGATGTTACATCTGCAGATGTTATCATCCTGAAGTTTGGGCCAAAAGCATGTCACAGACTACAGGTTAGGGATGGGGTGTGGCCACAGTCCTCCTGTTTATCTTGGCTGCCCTTGCTGCTTTAAAGTTTGAAGGAATGCTCCATGGCGGTGAGGCATTTGGAGATCAGAAAAGTTTGTAGGGATATTTCTGGGATGAAATGTAGGCTTCTGGTAGGATTGGAAATGTTTTCATTTGTCTTATTTCTAGAGATGTGGGTTCATTTTCTAATTAATTTGTGAGAAGCTGCTCAGACTTTAGCTAAACTGGCACCCAACAGAGGGATCCCCATGAGTAGAATATAACTTTTGACTCAAGTCATTACCTATAGCTTCTGCTAGATCAACTAAGTAAATGGATGAGTTTAAAAAAAAAAAAACAAGCGTAAAATGCACGTAGGCAGCACCAAATTCTCAGCAAATCTTGAAAAATAGATGTGGAATAGAATTCTTTTGGGGTCTTATTCATTGAAGTATTTTTAAATGCATATTATCTTCACTCTGTAGCCTGTATTGGTTTAGTTGGTCAATCAGAAGCCAACCCCACCAACCCCTTTTCAAAATTCATCATTTACATTCAATCCTACTTCAACAAGTCTTTCAGCGTTAGGAAGAACTTGTTTCTGCAGACAACAGAATTCCAAGGGGATTGAATCAGCGCTACAACATGGAAACTTTAGTTGCGTCTAGCTGTTTGGGTTCCAGGGCTGATGTTCTCTGATACTATACTCTAAACATCTAGAATAAGATGGATTTAGCTGTAATTGCATCATGGTTAAATCCAGAGTCAACTCTAGATTTGAGAAAAGTACTCAAGAATTTCCCCCCTAAAATCATTGTGAACCTAGCTCTGGAGGAGAAACAGCATGTGCTATTCTAACAACCCCACCATGACCCCAAAGAACCTTATATTGGGGTCTTTTGTGAAATTTAAGAGAGCAACACAATTGCTGAATGTGGGAAGCTTAGACTGTAGACAACACCATTATATTTTGTTGATGTGCTAACATACCTTATTTCCTTGCATCTTATTTGTGATAACTATGTATGACGACAAAGACTATTACAGCTATGACAGCTAACTATTGAGGCTTTTCATTCCTCAACATATCTCAAATGTATCATTTTTATGAAACCCCTATTCTGACTTTGGAAGAAAATGTAGTCTCTTGTGGTCCCATTTGCCTGATTCCTGCATGGGAATTCATATCAAAGATGGGAGGAAGGGGATGTGGAACAACAGTCTTGCTTGACAATTTCTCCAGTGTCTAATCTCACAATAAGCATAGAATCTTTGGGTGCAATAGACCAAGAGATTTCTAAATATGGGTAAATGCTGAAACCTGTAATCTTGTCTACAGAGAGCTGGATAGCTTCTGCAAATGGCCCTGGCACTTTCAAATTTTGCTGCTAAATTAGACGCGTCCTTTAGACATCAAGATTATTTTTGACAAAGCTATCTTGGTGGCTGCAAGAAATTTATCACTCTCTTAAGATGTTGACCCTCCTGTTTTATGACATACTCAGGTCTGAATTCTTCACATATCTATTGCTTTCATAAATTGAGGACTAAGTACTTTCATTACTCCTGTTACTGTGGGTTGGGATTTTGTTTAGACCTTTTGGGTAATTGATTTCTTTTCCAATTTACTAGACTGTACATTTGCCAAACCTAGAGATATTTCTTTCTCAGTTCAAGTCACATCTTTCTTTTTGAGCATGCTAGGCCTATCTAGGGCACAAAATAGAAATTGGAACAGAAAAATATACATTGCCACTTTAAAAGCACATCCGGCAGGATGCCTTATGTATGTACCATAAATGAGAAAACATACTATCATATGTCATGCAATTACCCACAGATTTTCTTAATGTAAGTTTACATGAGATACTTCAGTTCCATAATGGAAAAATGAAGAATAGATGGATATAACTATTCTTGATATTCTGTTTGCCCTATTTCAATAACTTTTTTGAAGGTCTGAGCAAACTTAAATTTCAGTTCATGACTTCTATAATCCTGTTACCACCGAACCAAAAGCAAGCACCACAAAAATAAAGGAATCTTACTTCTGAAGTGGAATGCTCATGTTTGTACTGTATCATTAATACCCTACAAAGCTATTGGGAAGTAAAATCCATAGAATATAGTTGACTAGGTACAAAAATTTGGTTTCCACAGAGAAAGTATAGTCCTGTAATGGTGAAAAATCCTGTTATCACCAGGACAAAGGATGGGAAAAGTGGTTTCCCCATCCCATCCCACCCCACTCTATCCCATCCCATTTCTAGGTCTCTTTCTCTCTTTGTTGAATATTTGCTTCCTATTATCGTTAATAAAAATGACTTTCGATTCCTCCCTTCTCTCATTCTCAGACATGACATGAGGATGAGAAGATCAGAATATGAGAGAATCAATATTTCTCCTGATCCATTGTAATACGTAAAATGCCTTGACTGCTTTTAGAGCTACGACAGTATAGTAGCATGGCAGTGGAAATCTCCATAATAACGTAGTGAAAATCTCAATAGGCTGGTAATCTTGTCTGCTCAGAAATGGGGAGTTTTGCATTTTCCAGTAGGTTCATTAGATACTCCTCAGAACATCATCAAATTTATTATTATTTTTTCTTCTTCAGTATCCCTTTAATTTCAATGCCATCCACTAAAAGGAGCCTCACAGTAAATCAGTTAAACCGGTATTCCCCAACTGGTGTTCTCTAGGCATGCTGTTTAAGTCTTCTGACAGTTTTAAGTCCTAGCATTTTATATCTAGAGGGCACCCGGATTGCAGAAGGCTGGAATAAAGGTGTGCAGATTAATCTGTATCATTGCAATATAATCCTCAGCAGGTCTGTTTAAAAATAAGCTCTGCTGGATTTAATAAGATAAGGGATCCAAGATAATTGTGCCAAGACTTTTGCCTTTGCTTGTAGCCACAAAATAAAATTCAGAGGTCTGCCAATAGATTACTTACTGTTGGTATGTGAAAGAGGCAGGTTTTTGAAGTTAGATCAGATTTTGAATGTGGAAAAATAAAGAACAATTTTGCTAATATTAAACTGGATTTCAATCCTAGTATTTTTCTGTTTCATTGAATTAGGTGTTAGTAATCAATTAGTTCTTATATATTTCTTAACAACTTTCCATACCATCAATCATGAAACCTTTCTGGAATACTGGAGGATTACTGTTTGTCCCCTAAACTGTATTCCCTAGACTTCCTTTTTAAATTGACACTATGGTGCTAGAGAAGACTCCTGCGAGTCTCTTGGACTGCAAGGTGATCAAACCACTCAGTCCAAGAGGAGATCAACCTTGACTGCTCTTTAGAAGGCCAGATCCTGAAGATAAAACTCAGATACTTTGGCCACCTAATGAGAAGGAAGGGCTCAATGGAGAAGAGTCTAATGCTGGGAAATGATGAGGGTGAAAGAAGAAGGGGATGGCAGAGAATGAGGTGGCTGGATGGAGTCACTGAAGCAGTCAGCATGCGCTTAAATGAACTCCAGGGGATGGTAGAGGACAGGAAAGCCTGAAAGAATGTTGTCTATGGAGTTGCAAAGGATTGGACACAACTTTGCAACTAAAAACAACAAATACAGTAAAACATAGGGGGTGTGGTGAGTCAGTGACTAAGATGCTGAGCTTGTCGATCAAAAAGGTCGGCAGTTCAGTGGTTCAAATCCCTAGCACCGTGTAACAGAGTGAGCTCCTATTACTTGCCCCAGCTTCTGCCAACCTAGCAGTTCGAAAGCATGTAAAAATGCAAATAGAAAAATAGGAACCACCTTGGTGGGAAGGTAATATCACTCCATGTGCCTCTGGCATTTAGTCATGCTGGCCACATGACCATGGAATCATCATCAGACAGCGCTGGCTCTTTGGCTTAGAAACAGAGATAAGCTTTCCCCCTAGAATTGGGAATGACTAGCATGTATGTGCAAGGAGAACCTTTACCTTTACCTTATACCAATGGTGGCGAACCTTTTACTTACTGCGTGCCAAAAAGTACATACTTTGTGCATGCCATCTGCACTTGTGTGCGGCTCCTCCATGTGCGCTGCATGTGCAACCGCACCATCTGCGCATGCATGCAGCTTTTGCACATGCAATGCACCCATGCTGTATGCAGCACTCACACACACATGAGCAATCGTGTGTACATGTGCAGGAGAGCTCCAAAGACCAGCTGGATTTCCTGCTGCAATTGCACACATGCACAGAGGAGGCCCGAAGACCAGCTGGGTCTCTGCAATCACACATGCATGCATACGCAATCGCATGTGCATGCTGAGCTGGTGGTAAATTGGCTGACAGCTTGTGTGCCTAGCAAGATGGCTCTGTGTGCCACCTGTGGCACCTGTGCCATAGGTTCACCATCACAGCCTTATACAGTATAAAAACTCACAAGCCCATTATACCAACATTAACTCCATCAACCAATCAAGAGGCAGCAGCGCAGCCAATCACACACTTCTTGCACTGGCACGAAGCAGAAGGCACCAGCCTGAAGATGGTGAGTGGGACCTCACCGAAATGTTGCGAAAATATTCTCAAACTTACACAGGAAAAGATCCGAACAGACCTAGACCTGCATATATATATTGGTAGCAATTGGTAGCCATGGACATAAATTACATAAATTAATAAACAACATAAATGTAATTTCATAAGTAGTGGATGAGGGAGCACAATTTAAAGTTAAGCCCAGGCAAATGGAAGTATTATGGTTAAATAGGGGTTGAGGTTTTGGATAAGCTTTCATACACCCTGAAAAAGCAGGTATGCAGTTTGAGAACAATCCTTGATCTTGTAAGTTCATTAGATTTGTAATTTTAAGTGTAGTGAGTAGTATTTTTCCATCATTACTCTGTCCTGATGCATCAGGTGTGATACTTTTTTCAGTCAGTCAGATTTGATACTGGTTGACTACATCTTGCTTAGATTCCATCTTATCGTGCATTCTATACGAGACTACAGGTAGTACTGGTTTAATGACTGCTTGTTCAGTGACCATTCAAAGTTACAGCACTCTAAACGAGGAAACAAACAAAGTCAATGGGGAAGCCAACAATCACCTGACATCATGCCTAACAATCATACAAGATTTGCTTAACACAGGCAGTCAGGACTGCCATCACAAGTCAGCGTGGTCATGTGAAGTTGCATTTTAAGAAAACTTCACTTAGCAACACAGGTGCTGGTCCTGATTACCATCATTAAGTGAGGACTGCCTGTATCTTTGAAAACTATTCAGAAACTGGAACTCAAGAACATGCAACTGGCTGCTGGTTGGCAGAAGATAATGACCACGTGAATTGTTCTTCAGTTTTCTTAACAGCTTAGAGTCTCAGAATTCAAATCCCAGAATTTCCCAGCTAGCATGCTTAGTTTTCCTGCTTCTCTTGGCTCAAGCACTCTTGTTTATTTTGCTGACTGCACTAGAATCTCAGCACTTCCCAGCTGTTCAATCGCCATCATGCAAGGAATTTCCTTCATTCATGTATTCGGCCACTGCCCTGTAACACCATTTTGGGTCTAGATCAGGGGTATCAAACTCAAGGCCCGCAGGACAGATCTGTCCTGCAGGGTACTTGGACCTGGATATAGTGAAGGATTGGTCTGCGGTGCCTCTGCCAGTAAAAAAGGAGCTTGGGAAGCTGCACCACTTTCACTGGCAAAGGGCTAAAGAAAGCCATCACAGCTGAAAATGGAGACTGGGAGGGCCGCATGTGCCCCTCCCAAGCTCTGTTTTCATTGGCAGAGTGCTACCAAAACAAACTATTGGCAAAAGTGGCATTTGATCACACGTGTGATGTCGAGCTGGCCATGCCCACCCTGGCCACGCCTATCCCATCCCATCCCATCCCCCAAGGTCAAATACAACCCTGATGCAGCCCGCAATAGACCCCTGATCTAGATAGTTGTGCTCTGCTCTTCCTTGATCACGAAGGTTTTTTGTTTTGTTCTTATTGCCCCAATTTACAGCTTTATTAGCATTGTTCTGAAATGTGGAGCCTCACTTACAAGTTGGATTAGGAGTGATTTGTTGCTTCATTAATGCAGTGGATATTTGTGGTGGGTTCCTGAAAGACTTTAAACTATCAATCAACTCAGCAATATTTTTTCCCCCTTGAATCCCTCTGCTTTAAGAACCATAATGGTACAATAGTTAGAATGCAGTATTGCAGGCTAACTCACTGCTCACTGCCAGGAGTTCGATCCTGACCAGCTTAACGTTGACTCAGCCTTCCATCCTTCGGAGGTTGGTAAAACAAGGACTTAGATTGTTGGGGTACAATATGTGAAGTGGTATATAAGTCTAAGTGCTATTGCTGTTTAAAGATGTAGCAATTGAAAAGCAAAAAGGATTGTTCTATAACGGGATTAAAATGTAGCACCATTTTACTGCTATATTAAGAGAAAAACAGTAAAATAATTCAAAGTACAAGGGGTTGTTTCAGACACAGCTTCTTGGTCATAGGGAGTCCAAAAGTTGATGAGACATGGATGGTGAGACAGCAGCAGAAGAATTTGCCAGTGGAGGATCATACTGAATTTTTGCAGGTTGTTGTTATACCTGCTCGCTCCAGGCAAGTTTTCTTCGAAGAGAGATCAAATAAAAAAAAAAGATTACATCCACCCCTGTATATGTTGAGTAATCTCTTGGTTGCCATGGATTCTTTCTTCCTCTTCCCAGAAGTATGAATTGCTTTTGTGATCTTGCAAACATTGGCTGATCGGTGGACTGGACAGTCGTTGAACCTTTCCTGGGATGGAGCTTTTGATGGACAGCAAAGCTTTTGGCAACTAAAGCACGAAGAACAAGAGAGGTTACATTAAAGTATAGGTCAGTAATCCTCAACCTATAGTTACAATCGAATCTAAAATTTCCATTGCTAAATGAGGCAGTTGTTAAGTGAGGTTTGCCCCATTTTACACTCTTTCTTGCCACAATTGCTAAGCGAAGCAATGCAGTTGTTAACTTATCGGTAACCCGGTTGTTACGTGAACCTGACTCTTCCATTGACTTTGTTTATCAGAAGGTTGTAAAAGCTGATCATGTGAACCTAGGACACTGCAACCATCATAAACATGACCAAGTTGCCAAGCATCTGAATTTTGACCATGTACCATGGGGAGGATGCAATGGCCATAAGGGTGAAAAGCGATCATAAGTTATATTTTTTGATGCCGTTGTAACTTTTAATGGTCACTAAACAAACTGTTGTTAAATTAAGGACCGCCTGTATTCTGTTCCAGAATAAGTAATTTATGGAAAGTGCAGAAAGAGCCTTGGGAGTCGTAAACCAATGACATTAAAGACAGGAGATAAAAGAAAAGGGAGTCCAACTGAATCCAGTGTGCACTTAAACCATGTACTGTATCTCTCCATATCTTTTTATTCTTTTCTGTTCTTCCACCATGTCCAGCCCCTGCTTAATACTTTGCCTTTTGTTCTTTAAACTCACCTCAAATTTTTGCAGCATCTTATCCACTCCATCTAACCATAACTCTCTTTGTTTCCCCTTTTCTCTTGATCCATTCATTTTCTTCATATATTTGCTGAGCAACCTGATTCTAATTCATCTGCTCTCTATAACTAAGACACTTCCATTAATTACTTTTGTTCTGCTCACTGTCTTTTACGCTTTATCCATAGTCATTGATCACCTATTCATTCTTGTTTTGTTTTACCATGCGCACTTAGTCGAGGTATTATTTCCTTTGTATGCAACTTACTTTTGTACTTTCCCTGATAGACTCAATTGTCCTTTTCATGATGTCTCATTTATCAACATTATTCAGTCATTGATTTCATAGTAGCTACTGTTGTATATCACGCATGCGTGGCCGGAGTCTACACACCGGTCCGCCATCTTGTACGAATGACCCGACAGCTGATTGGCTGTTGGGACGGCGATGCCCATTGGCTGGCCCGCCCACCAGCCAATGGGGATCGCGGAAGTTTGAAGTCGTGGCAAATATATGAAGCCGCGGCTTCCCTTAAGCTTTGCTTTTTTTCCGGATTGAATCCTCATCATGAGTTTTACTCGCGGCTGAAAATAAATGGGACCCCTCACGGTCATCCAAACGGACCCGGTTTCCTGAGTTTTCTTTC